>CM042149.1:122222062-122232062 GCA_023376005.1 Doryteuthis pealeii
CCGTTTAGCCTAGACAAGGGGCAAAGAGAAGTGTTGCAAATAACCAACTGCCCAGCTACCAGCATTTCGTACTAAAGCGTCAAGAGTCACCATCTTTCTCTGTTCTTGTTTGTTGGTCGTCCCTGATTCATTTCTTCCTCTAAATAACCCGTTATTATTTTGCTAAGCAGGGTAAAACATTTACCCATTAAGACTTAGTCTTAATGTTACATAGTATATGCATAGATTATTGTCAACCCCCTGTATTTCTGATGAGATGGCCCCTTTTCATATCACGGGTGGGACTTTCCATGGAATATTACAGAAAGCCCCTGAAATACGTGAAGTCACGTGGGACCTTGTTGGTTCTCATTTTCAGCTTGGAAGTCAGGCAGATAAGGCCTTAGCTGGGGCTCACTGCACACGCGCGCTATGTTAGTTAGGGAAATATGTTTAGTTAAGTAAATAAAAGTTTACATAAATAATATGGTTTTGTGGTTGATGAATGTCTTGGCAACAAGACTGACCTAGAGGAAGAAATGAATCAAGGACGACCAACCAACAAGAACAGAGAAAGACGTTAGAAGAGACGCCAGAAGAAGAATGCAAGATACCAAAGATGAGCAGAAGAATAATAGAAGTAAGAAAAGAAAGAGTATACAATATTATACACACATACAAACTAGGATTACAAAGAACACTACAGACTTTCACTTATACACAGAGCAATCCTACTGACTAGGATTAACTGAATTAACAGCACAGAGAATTCCTACAATTATATGACCAACTAAGTTTGATATGCCGCAAACCAAACCAAACTACTCTTAAACGTATGAACAGAGAAATATTACTATATAAAGAAGATGGCCCTACTTTACCCATTAAGACTTAGACTTATGCATACCTACAAAATAGGATGAAAAGGAACACTACAGACTTTCACTTATACAAAACCTAGAGGAATCCTACAGACGAGGATTTACTGGATTCTGTGAACAACAACACAACTGAACCCCTACAATGGGGACAAGAATTTTGACTCTCTGGATTTTAATTGTAAAACGTTACAAGAGGGTGGTAGACGGTTTTGTTCAACTCATCATCATCATCATCATGCAATTAGCACGGATATCTATGACAATCTCTCGCCAAAATTCTCTATCATTCGTTGTCCCAATGAGGTCCTCTTCGCTGCATTCAGTATTTGCACAGAATTGGTCAATGTAGGTCCTTGCTGGCCGGCCCACATTAGCATGTCCATGTGCTGGTTTCCACAGGAGTCGTTGCTTATGAGTTCGTCCTTGCTCCTCCAGCAGTGTCCAGCATGTCTTGTCCGTCTCACCCGGATCGTTTGTGAAATAGGAGGCAGGTGGCCGTACAGCTGCTTCCTTGTGGGGTGCTGTTTCTACGACTTGTTTAAGACCGCACGTAGCATTCTTGTGCAGCTACCATCTATCTTATTCTCAAGGCATCTCATTAGGTTCCAGGTGATGCAGCCATACAGCAGCAACGACAAAACCACAGCTTGGTCTACCAATTATTACAATCAATTATTTTTTAACTATACAATTGGTGTGAAGCAGTATATATCAGAAACTCGGTTTTGAATTGTTAAGTTTAGTTTTATATATATATATATATATATATATATATATATATATATATATATATATAATACCCATTTAACTCTGATATCTTTCAAGATAAAACCAAAGAATAAAAATGCAATTTAGTTGTGATGCGTTTTTTTTTAAATTATTCACAGCGGATTACAGGCCAAGCATTTTTGAGTTTAGTAGTTTATTGGTGTTTAATATGTCAAGCCTTTTAACAAGATGTGATAGGCGTTGTTTTTTTTTAACTAAACAATGTAAAGTATTTCTTACTCATAAAACTAAACGAACAAAGAAATATTTCTATATTAAAAAAAATGCTCCACTTTAAATACGCACTAAACACTGATGTCTTTAGAGATAAAGACAAAAGAAAAAGAAAAAGCAATTTTGGCTTTGATGGTTTTTGCGATTATTTTCCACAATGGATTAAATCTGCAGGTGACAGTTTTAACACTTTTCCCTCCATCACAGCAAATGTCGAATAAACAAAATCATTCTAAACTCTGTTACAATATTGCAAAATAAGCCACTTATATTGCATATAACAATTTTCCCTGGGAGAACGATCATCGTCGTCGGAAATGGACACAGTGACACGAGTTCAAATTATGGACGAGGTTGGTTGCATTTGTTACGATTTATATGGACGCTTCATATATGTATGTGACGTATGATACTTGCATCTAATGGTGAGGTTCTAATTCTGGAGTATGGAGTGCATTACTCCCAGGTCACTCTGTGGACCAGAACTTTACTCCAGGACATGGATAAAGATGGTTGGGGTTTCCATTAGGGTTGGGTGTAGATGCTAGAGTCGATGTTATTTGTTAAGTAGAGGGTGATCTTTAGTGAAGAATCCATTGGTTGTCCTTCGGTGGCCCTTAGTGTTGGGTAAAATCTTTGGTTCTTTCTTTGTGTCCCTTAGAGTTGATTAGAATCCATTGAGCAAATTCCTTGGCTGCAGAGTCGTTCGGTAATGGCGTATACATACCAATGAACGACTTTCCAGATCGGCGTTTCATTGGCTGGCTGTTAATCCACGTAACCACGCCGAGTCTATAAGTTTAAGTGCTGGACTTCAGCACGCCTTATATTTGTCAAAACAATCCAACAGCATTTTATATAGCACTTTTACCCTTGAGAAAGGTATGAATCTAAATATTCTTCCTCCGAGTATGGATAAATACGAGGGTGGATTGTGTTCTTTAAATTTGGTAAGACAACCGGTGTAGAAAAATGAATACTCTGAATTCAAGACTGTTAAACTCCACTTAAAAGCATTCTAAACTCTGTTGCAATATTGTAACTTAAGCCACTGATATTGCATTTAAGAACTGGCCACAATGAAATGGTTGTCGTTGTTGAAAATGGACAAGGCGACACGAGTTCAAATCATCAACGAGACTGGTTGCATTTCATCTAGCACTCATTGTCGGAGTAGCTTATTTTCCGTATCAGTCGACAGCGAGGGAGTCTATCCCTTTTCACTAGCGCTAGTGATTAGTTTTGCAGAGGTGGAGCACCACACCTACTATCAACTCCCAATTTACTGCACAGATCATATTACCCAATCTGGGCTGCTCATACGCGGGAACCAATATCGAACTCAGAACATTGCGATTCAAAGGCGGGTGAACACCATTAGAGATCCCCATGGGAAACGTATGAATCTAAATATCCTCTCTCCAACTAACAGTAGAACGGATTGTATTTTTAGCAAGGGAAGTAGTCTACGAAAAGTAAAAATCTTAATTCAAACCAGATAACATCCACTTAAAACTGCGTGGAGGAGTTACATATTAAAATCATAATAGGACTTTATTTGAATAGAATGAGTTTTGAGATGAATAGATAGTTAACTTTGAAATATCCCATCATAAAGATACAAAAACTGATAGTTCATTATAATTGGGCGGAAGAAATATAAGAATTAATTTACTAAGTTTATCTTAGTTATGGCTCAAGGCAGAAGCCAACACATGGGCATGCGTATGTTGACGGCCCAGCAAGGACCTACATTGACCATGTTTGCGAAACCACTGGATGCTGCGCATAGGACCTTCCAGGGACAATGGATGATAGAGAAGGTTGGCGAGAGATTGTCATGGATATCCGGATTAATTGCTATGGGTTAAATAGAAAATGAGTTTACAGAATGTGTAAAAATAAGTTTGAGAAAAAATAATTTAAATACCATCAAGCATGAATAAAAACAAAACGACTTCGGCATAAAATAATCCAACAAGGGTTGACATGCCGTAAAAATCAACCAACCAACTAACATTAGTTATGTTATAATGGAATAGTCCACAATCTCTCTCGCCCATGTGGTCTGACTATATATATAGTGAGCACGGCATTATACTGGGTTGGCTTCGAGGATTAGTAGTGTGCTTACTATTCCTTGTCTGTCTTATTGTGTCTTTCTGCAATAAAACCCTCTAACTTAAATCAAAGAACTTGCTGACTGGTTCTTTAACTACAATCTTGTCTGATTGTATCCCTTTTAAGGACACAAGTTGAAACAAAACAAAAAAGGAGAAAGAACTTACAGCTCCAGATACGATTGATCTCAAATAGCGTATACTAAGGAAGTGGTTGATTAAATGATGCAACACACACACACACACACACACCACACACACACACACCACATATATATATATATATATATATATATATATATATATATATATATATAAGGTGTATAAAAAGTATCAATATTTTTTGTACTTTTTGACACTCCTTGTATTCTGAAAAAAAAAGTTCCATTCATTAATTTTTTTAGAATACAAGGTGTGTCACAAAAGTATAGAAATTCTCGATACTTTTTGACACACCTTGTATATGTCTGTGTGCTTCAATATATCAATATATATGTACATATATGTATTTATATGGTTATATATAAATACATATATATTTATACATGTGTGTGTATATAAGTGCATATATAAGCATATATATGCATATGTGAGCTCATATATATATATATATATATATGTATATATATATATATATATATATATATATATATATGGATCTTACATTTTCTAAAGCGATTCCGTAATGGCATTTTCCATTATGCCGTATTCTTCAAAAAAGAAATTTGAAAAAATATGAGCATCAGGATTTTAAAAAATGCACGAAAAAATGCATCTGACGGGGAAAAAATGAAGACAACCCAACCATTTATTACTTTCATCTATTATATTATATATATATATATATATATATATATATATACAGAGAGAGAGAGAGAGAGAGAGTAGACAGACAGACAGAGACAGGGACAGAGAGAGACAAAGAGACAGAGTGAGAGAGACACACACACACAGAGAAAGGATACAGAGAAAAACTTATATATATACACACACACATATATGTATATATATATATATATATATATATATATATATATTGTGTGTGTGTGTGTGTGTGTGTGTGTGTGTGTGTGTGCGCGTGTGTGTGTTATGCTAAAAAAAGGTTCCTTCTTTTTTCAAAATTATCGCACTTCATCCATTAATTTTGCTATCGAAAATAATTCATGTCATTTTTTCCCTGTTGTATCTTAATGAGTTTCGCCTCAAGAAACTTCTTCACATCATTGCATGCATGGGGCTCGATAATATTTCTTCTTAGAAGCAGAAAGGCATTTTGCAGTTAACCTTGAAATCTATCTATCTATCTATCTATCTATCTATGACAATCTGTTTTCTATCTATCTATCTATCTGTCTATATATCTATCTATCACATTCTTTGTTCCATCTGTATATATATCAATCGATCGATCCATCTATCACATTCTGTTATCTATCTATATATCTATCTATCACACTCTGTTTTCTATCTATCTATCTATCTATCTATCTATCTCTCTCACACATTTTTCTATCTATCTGTCTATCTATCTATCTATCTATCTATATATATATCTATCTATCTATCTATCTATCACATTTTTTTAAATCTATGTAGCTATCACTATCTCGGTCTTCTTACTATATATTCATCTATCTCTTTCTGTTTTCTATTTCAGTCTGTTTTCTATCTATCTATCTATCTATCTATCTATGAATGTATGTATGTATGCATGTATGTATGTATGTATCTATCTATCTATCTATCTATCTATCTATCTATCCTTTTCTCTTCTTGTCTATCTATCTATCTTTTTTCTCTTTTTGTCTATCTCTCTATCTCTCTATCTATCAATCTATCCTTTTATCTTTTTATCTATCTATCTATCTATCTATCTATCTATTGTAGATATACAGAGTTAAATAATCGTCTGTTTTCCAATGTATTTTTCAATTTATTTTTCGGTTCAGCTCAGTCAGCAGAACATCGGCCAGAGAACCGCAATGTCCCAGATCAGATACTGGCCTAACAAATCATCTCATGCTAAGCACAGCTTGTATATATGCAGTAAAGTGCTGAGCTGATGATAACTGTGGTTCTCCACCACAGATGCAAAAAAATCTGGTTTAGTGAAAAGGGACAAACTAGCGACTTCACTACTTTTTGTTATATTACAATATAAATAAGTATATTGACATGAAATAGATAGATTCGCAAATAGCAAGAGAAAGGAAAAATAAGGAAGGAAAGAAAGTGTAATATATTGGCTGGTCGATCGGTTTGCACCTGGAGCCCGGACTGCACGCAGGAAATGTCAAGTGTGGGCCTGGAAACAAAAACAGGATATGGCATTGAACTGGCCTTTGGCATCTAGAGATGCAGGTGTACATTTGACAGTGTGTAGTACAGAAAATCTGTAGGCGTAGCCCATAACCAATGAAAACAGGCTGCGAAGGCTCGGAGGTTTGTCAATATAAAAACTGTGTTGGTGTCACGATCAAAGAGGCGTGACCACGTGAGTTGAACAATCATAAAAAAGCCCGTGGAAATCTGGTTGGAGCAGACCGAGATCAGGTTCGAGATCGCTTGCCGGAACACAAGCATTGAAATAAAGATGTAATCTCATATTTTTATACATACAAGTGTTAGATCTTCATTAACGTGTCCAGTATATAACAAAGAAGGGCAGGGAAAAGCTATCTGGGAACAACTTAAGGATGCTGCTTGATGAATGTGACATTTCTGGTAACCATTTTAGGCTTCAGTTGAGAGCACTTTACAGTGGAGATCCCTTGTGTTAAGTAGAGGCTGGTCGGTGTTACTTAGTGTTGGATATGATCCTTTGGTTGTTTCACGGCATTACTTAGTGTTGGGTAGAATCCTTTGGTTAAGCAGAGTCGTCAGTGGCGAATACATGCAAATGAACGGCTTTCAAGATCGGCGATTAAATAGTTAACTTGGATTATTTGGTGGTATATATAAGCCGTGTTAAAATACACCACTTAAATCCGTAGACTAAGCGAGGTCACGTGGTTTAAACCTCAGCCAATCAACAACCCGAATGCGCGGCTGATTGATTATTTAATCACTGATACTAAGAGACGTCCATTTGCAATCATTGACTTGCAAGACTGAGGAGCACTGAGGAACAACCAAATGATTCTGTATCAAGGATCGCGCTCTGCTTAATACAAAGGATCTTTGCTGGACGCTTAAAGGTTGGCCACTAAAATTGTAATATAACTAGCCTCGTATTCAAGCTCTCGATTGGCTGGCTTTAATTCACACGCCTACGCAGAGTCTATAATTGTAAGTGGTGGACTTCAGCACACCTTATGTGAGAAAAAACTTCGACACAAAGTAGCTAACCATAAAACCGCAACGATACGGCCACCCAAGACGCTCAAAAACAGTTCACATACCTTGATAGTAATATCACATCTACAGAAAGCGATGTCACTTTAGGTATAAATATTTACCAATCCCTCTGCACGAACATGATGTGACACAAGGTAAATTTCTTAAGCGGACTTTAACAGGTTTGAATTCAGAGTTTTCCTTCACACAGACCGTTTGCCTGAACAAGGTTAAAGAGTCCAGGCTGCCCTACTATTTTATTCATAGCTGGAGGGAGAGTAGGATTCATACCTTTCCCAAGGGTATTAGTGCAAAGTGAAATGCAATTACCAGATCCAGGATTTGAACTCGGGGCGTGACTTTAACCATTACACCATGCGCTGCCATGTAAGGTTAAAAACGGAGGGACGACTGGCTTTTCTTTTCATAGACTGTTTACCTAGCTAAGGTTAAAGAGCACAGTCGGACCTAGTATTTACCAATAGCTGGAGGGGAGAGTAGTTGGATTCATACCTTTCACCAGGATATTATCCCTATGAGAAATGCAAACAGCTTCGTTCAGGTGTCGACGAGTCCATTTACGACGACTCTGTCCATTACACCAACGTCTCTCCATGTCAGTTTACGTATAGGAAAGACATGGACTGCTATAAACAGATTATCGATCTGAAAGAAAATCTGATCTCTCCTATATGATAAAGCGTGAATTCTTTTAGGTTGTAACCGTAACTCTGCTACTGTATGGTTGCACCACATATAGTCTAACAAAGTAAAAAAAAAAGTAAGTAAACTCGTCGGGGCGGCCTAAAGTCGGTATCAGCCAATCAACGAGGGAGTTATCCCCTTTTCACCAGCGCTAAACCAAGGAGATTTGTTTTGCACCTGAGGTGGAGCGCCACACCTACCAGCAGCTTCTTAATTTACAGCACAGATTCCTGTGCTACTCATACGCTAAGTTGGCGAGGACCGGTATCGAACTAGAAACCTTGTAGTTTCTAGCCGAACACTCTACCAACTGAGCTAACGCGATACATATATATGTATATATTTATATTTGTACAGCAGTAATTAGCATTAATGTATTAGTAAGTTGTCACATAAATAAAATATATAAGCCTGAAGTCAATCAATATTTCATCTTTATTATATCCATTATATATATACACACATACACATTCACACATATATATATATACACACACATATTACATACACATACACACAAATATATATACACACATTATATTACATACACATATCCTCAACATCATCATCATGTCACGCTGTCAGCGCGGATATCCATGACAACCTCTCTCCATCCGTCCCTATCGCTCATAATTCTCGGGAGGTCCTCTATGCAGCATCCTGTATCCGCAGAGAGCTGATCAATGTACGAGTTGGCGAGGACCGGTATCGAACTAGAAACCTTGTGGTTTCTAGGCGAAAGCTATACCGACTGAGCTTAACCGGCCCTATTAGTTTAAGAAACGCTTGGGAATTAATTAAATGGTAGCTACACATGGATCTGTGTGTTGTCTATAAAAAATCCTGTACCCAGTACCCAACAAAAACCCCGAATGTACGGCCTCATTCCTCTATCAGACAAACCATCGAAATAAGTCGAACTACGAAAATAAAAGAATTAACGACAAAGTAAAGCTCAGTCGGTAGAGCGTTCGGCTAGAAACCACAAGGTTCCTAGTTCGATACCGGTCCCCGCCAACTCAACGTTATGAGTAGCACAGGGATCTGTGCGGTAAAGTAAGGAGCTGATGGTAGGTGTGGCGCTCCACCTCAGATGCTAAAAACAATCTCCTTGGTCTAGCGCTATTGAAAAGGGGATAGACTCCCTCGCTGACTGGCTGATACTGACTTTAGGCCGCCCCGTCGACTTTACTTACTTTTTACTTATATACACATTAGATATTACCAGTTTTTGCTTTTTCATGCGAAAATTATGAAGATTGATTTATATTTTAATCTTATTATAATGGAGATTGTGGGTTTTTCTGTCTGTAACCGAAACTATATTCCTACTCAAGTCACAATTCCCTTAGTTATTTACATCACATTCTCCATGATTTTATTTTTTATCTAAATCTCAATTATTAATAAAATTGTCATACATTATTAATACTGTTACCTATGTCTGCATACTGACAACATGCAATTATATTTATATATACAACAAAATAGTGGTTTACAGTGTGAACGCAAAGGCTAATTTGCATATTGGTATTAAAAATGTGATTTTATTAAATATGTGCTTAGTATTATTGATTTCTAACTGTTTGGTTTTATTTTAATGAATATAATCAAAAATCTCTTCAATGAATCTTAAATTAACAAGAAAAAAGAACTGTCATTTTATTATTTACTTCCTCTTTTAACTAAATACTTAAATTAGAAAAAATAACAATGAAAGACGAGAGTGATGGAAGAGTGAGTTTCAGTTGTTCTATTTTTTATTATACTCCTCTGTTTCAAATCTTTTTATCGGTATTCTTATTTAGTTTCATTAGCCTTTCTAATGTAATATAATATTTTATTACATTAAACTTAAATACTTGCACCCGGAAGGGTGCATATATTTGCTAGTATATTTAAAAAATTATAATATGCATATAAATAGCATTGAAATTCTACTTAAAAATGTCCAGCATTTGTGAATTTCAAAAGTAA
>CM042149.1:122234562-122242062 GCA_023376005.1 Doryteuthis pealeii
CGCTGGTTCCCGCTAGGGGCCGTTTTATATTTAAGCGGCTGGTTTGAACGTCTCTTGCTCTTTTCCGGTTGCTCGACCCACGAGACACGACTATGGGTTAGACTCTGGTCTACCCTCTTGTTGGGGCTTTTGGCCCCCCTTACATTACTGTAAGTGATTTATACAGCATGGACTATTTTAGTCTCATGTCTGTACTTTTATGTTATTCCCGCCTACTTTTGTATGTATGTTTATGTACACCTCTACGTTATGTATCTTGTTATATCCATGTGCTGTACCATATTAAATGTCTTGTCTATCGACCCTTGTTGGAGTTATGTCTTCAAATATATTACTTTAATCTTACACCATGATTATGTTCATCTCCAAAGTTGATTTACTGAAGAGGTCACTACAGCCCAACCGAAGAGCTGCTTATTTGAGACGTTTTCTTTTCCAATGTCTTTTCCTATCTTATTATTTTAACTTTATCCTACAATGGTTGATGATTTCTCTTTTCTTTCCATATAGGATCAGCAATACCCGACTTTTCGGTTCCCCCTCGTACCAAACTGTTGATTATTTACATACCACATTAAAGGGCGTAATGTTTTCTATTTTAGTGAATTCATTTCTTTTCCAGTAAATGTAGTGTATATTGTGGACAAGCTATTTGAACTGAGCTGGTCGATTTCCTTTTTCGATAAATAAACCATTAGACCTACAACATATCGCCTATTGGTTCTGTTAAAAATCAGTTTGTTTAAAAAAAAAACAAGAAAAAAAAGATCACACAAAGAAAGTCACTTAAATTCAATTAAAAAATGTCGGAAAATATCTTCCAAAATGAATTCCTTTTCATGCCACTATTTCTGGCGTGTCGACATCAACGTTTGTCGCGATCATGCGCCAAAGCTGTTGGCCGAAAACCCAGGCTATCAACATTCAGCCTACCCAAACGACCCTGCGCAATTTTTCTACAGAAATAGAATAGAACCAGTCGACAGCTTCCTTTGTTATATTTCATCGGAATATTTCTCAGTTATTTTTTTGTTCACGATTCGGCTTTATTTGATTTTTTTTCCGAGGACTTGATCTGGCATATTTCCCTAAAAAAAGTTTTGGACCTGTTTTTTCTTTCTATTTATATTCGATATTAACTTTTCCCTTTCCGCCATTTAAAATGATTTATTTTCATTTTATTTTTTACACGAAAGCAAATGTCTTATGCACACACGCGTACACACACACACACACACACATACACATACACACCCGCACGTATATATATATATATAATATATATATATATATATATATGTGTGTGTGTGTGTGTATGTGTGTGTGTGTGTGTAAAATAGAAAAGCAACGTATTCCAGAAAAAGATGATTTCATTCTAGATGTTGAAGCTGACGTAAAATGTTTCGGTTTTTATTAAATCCTCATCAGACATCAATCCCTGTTCAGCCAACACTTTTTCCATCTTGATATCCAGATTAACTATTCCCTTACAAATCATATATACAAAAAGATTTGGAATTGAATAACCCACAAGTTGATATGCCGTTAAACAATAACCATACCAAATTTAAAGTTTTGTAGCAGTTCTATATATGAAATCCACAATGTACAAACAACGTGTTGGAATTAGAATCAATATAGTGCATTATCTTAAAATTCCTCACACTGTGATATAAAATTTCATGCATTGAAGACTAAGATCATATATATATATATATATATATATATATATATATATATATATATATGTGTGTGTGTGTGTGTGTATGTGTGTGTGCGTGTGTGTGTGTGTTGTCATGAATATGTAAGAGTACACTTTTAAATTTTTGAATGATAGAGAGAAAAAACAAAACGGGTAAGGGATGAAGTCAGAAAACAAATAATATTTTACATTCCAATTACTACCCTTTATTAAGAATCATAACACCTCCCCCTCCCCCCCCTTCACACCGGTGGCCAAAACCAACCATGAACTTTAGTGAACTTTTAAGTGCGCGTGACTCCAAGACTCGTAGTGTTCCCTTGAACTTCCCGCCAATTTAGTGAAAAAGAAAGAAAGATTAGTTTGAAAGAAACAAGTAAAAAAGGATTTCAAAGCGACCGGACGTTTGAGAAAATTTGCTGCTGCTAAGGGTGATGAGATAGAAGAAAGACAAAACCTTAAACGTGTATCGAGTGATTTTAAAAGGTCTACTATTTGCTAAGAAAATTTATGGTGTGAAAAGAAAAAAAAAGAAGAGAAAAAAAAGGAACCTGTTTTATGTGACACTGAAGTAATACGAGAAATGAAAAGTGAATTGTTTAAAAGGAATTTCATCATAAATGTAAGTCTCTCCTTGTTTAAAATATTTTGCATTATCTCATTTGACTCCGTAGTTTCAAGAACACTTTTGAACTTTTAACTGTAACAATTCCATATGAACTTTGACTACGAACATTTTATATGAACTGTCATCTGTGACTATTATCTAAGCTTTGAATTGTGAACTTTATAATCATATAAAGAAAAAAAAAGAGAAAAGAAAGGAGAGAATCTTTAAAAAGAAAATATGTTAATTGAATTCCCGGCTAACACCCAGGATTGCCGGCCGCTGCTATTTATTTTATAATAAAAAGCTATTTGTTTTGTCTGTTATAAATGCATGATATTGTGTTCGTGTTTTCTTTGGCTTGACCAGGGTCCATTCTGTTTTCTCGGCTTATTCACTACCTTTCTGGAGCGGGAAGTAGAAGGCTTGATTATTCCCCTTTTATCCCTTCTGAGAAACCGTTAGCGTTTCATGCCTGGGACCTTTATCGCATTTTCTTTTTCTTTTTTTCTTTCTTGTGCGACTCTGTGTTTGATCGTTCCTAATCAGCACAGGCGTTCGTAACAGTGTGTATATATACATATGGCAACATTGAAAACTATGGTTAGATTTGAGAAATCTAGTGCAGATTATCCATTCGTTGCTATACTCCTAAGTTACTCTGATGTCATGAGAAAGTAAACCGTGGGCTACTACGTATAATGTTGAACAGCAACTGTTTTCGAGACTTTCTATGGAAAGATCCATGCTGATAAAACGAAAACAACCACTTGGAAGACTTTAACATCGAGGGGAAGATGAAATTGCCATGCGCTTCAGGACAAAATTAAGAAGAATGGCGAGACTCAAAACGCAATGGAACTTCCTTGTGACCTGAGATGTGCAAAAGATCAAACAAGTTGATTAATAAAGGGATAAAGGGAATAGGAAAGTTGTACACAATTTGGTAGATGCTGCCACGAAGTAGTTTTTGCTTGTCTCTTGATAAATTGGCCACTTATATATGCAGATGCAGAATGATTGGTGTTTCTTGATACTGTCTGTGAAAAAAAAAATCAGATACGGGTTTGTGTTCACGTTGTTTGCTGGAAATAAATTTTTGTGGTATTTTTGGTGGATTGCTTAATATAAGGGATAGAGCTATTATGTATAAAAGAATAGGATTTATATATCCAATCAACTACATAGCGTTCAATTTCACTAGGAAACTGTTTTCAACAGTGATAATTGCATGCTTCCCTTACAAAATTAAATGTATCATTGTATTATACTCTTATTAAATTCTTATTTATCTTTTTATCATGTAAAATTACGGCTGAAAAGGGTGAAAGCTCCTCTCAGCCCAAAAATAATGTATGGATTTTTAATAAACATTTGTCTTTACTGGTTCCTAACATTTTTCCTTCATAAAAAGGACATGGTCTCGGTTAGCTCAGTCGGTCGAACGTTCGGCTAGAAACCACAAGGTTCCTAGTTCGATACCGGTCCCCGATAACTCAGCGTATGAGTAGCACAGAGATCTGTGCGGTAAAGTAAGGAGCTGATGGTAGGTGTGGCTCTCCACCTCAGATTCTAAAACAATCTCCTTGGTCTAGCGCTATTGAAAAGGGGATAGACCCCCTCACTGACTGGGTAATACCGACTTTAGGCCGCCCCGATGACTTTACTTTTTTACTAGGTTATTTTACAGACTGAGAGAAATGCAGGCTTTTCTTGTATATATATATATATATATATATATATATATATATATGATTCGAGTTCAATTTCTAGACGAAGCTGTTGGCATTTCACATAGCGCTAATACACTTGGGAAAGGCATGAATCCATATATTCTCCCTCCAGCTATGGGTAAAATAGTAGGGCAGACTGGGCTCTTCAGCCTTGGGTAGGTAACCAGTCTAGGAGAGGGATAACTCTGAATTCAAAATCCCTGAGGTCGGTCGTTGATTGGATTTGTGGCAACCCTTGATGCACCAATTCTTTCCTATCGACTGCGCCAAAAAGTGTGGATTGTCCAACTCAAGCCTTCACCACTATAAAAAAATTACTGTGTGGACGTTCATTGTATGAACACTCATGCGTCGAAATCGATGGGAGAGTCCATCATATATATATATATATATATATATATATATATATATATATATATATATATATAATGAATAGAGAATGAAAAAATGAGAAAAGAATTGGCATGAAAAGGTGCTCAATGCTAATAAAGCAGAGCAGATTTATAATCAATGGTAATAATATGGGTTTACACTCAGAACTTGAAGTTTCATGGTAATCCAATCATTTTCGCTCTCTTTTTATTTATGAAAAAAAAAAGAAATTCATCTGAATACCGAATGCATTAAAACAAAAGCAAGTTTGTTTGATTATCATGTTTTTTTAAATACAAATTTAACGTCATAACATTACATTACGTGAACGCGATCCATGTCACATAAACGTTAAACAAGCCACAGTTAAAAAAAAAACAATTTTTAGCTTTATATTTCTCATCGCGTGAAAACGCTTCATGTTTATATAAACGCTAAAAAATTACTGGTTTTTAACATCTCAACCATTTCACGACTGATTTTTAAGATCTCAACCATTGGACTCATCTGATGATTGGGTTACCATGAAACTTCAATTTATGAGCGTAAACCCATATTATTACCATTGATTATATATATATATATATATATATATATATATATATATATATATATATATATAGATAGATAGATAGATAGATAGATAGATGTCAGTGTACAAAATTAATTTAAAATACAATTTTACTTATTTATATCCGTTGCCGGGATTTAATTTAAATCTTGGAGATTTTTCATCGCCAAGGATGTAAGCAAGTACAAAGATTACTTAATGCATTACGATCTGTCATGGAAGACTGTTGAGAATATGTTCAACTCGGCACGAAGCTGAACATGCCGGAGGTTCCATTCCACTGTTTCTTGAAAGTAATTTCAAAGATCCAAAATAAATATAACTGAAGGGAAAATGTATTTGCGTTTTTTTATCGGAAAAGTTATTTAACTTTTAAAATCGGTACCCCTATACAAACGTACACAATGATATATATATATATATATATATATATATATATATATCTTATTATAATGGAGATTGTGTGTTTTTATGTCTGTAACCGAAACTATATTCTTACTCAAGTCACAATTCTCTTAGTTATTGACATCACATTCTCCATGATTTTATTTTTATTTAAACCTTAATTATTAATAAAATTGTCTTACATTATTCATACTGTTAACTATGTCTACATACTGACAACATGCAATTGTATTTATATATACAACAAAATAGCGGTTTACAGTGTGAACGGAAAGTCTAATTTGCATATTAATATTAAAAAATCGAATTTAATAAATATGTGCTTAGTATTATTGATTTCTAACTGTTTGGTTTTATTTTAATGAATATAAGCAAAAATCTCTTCAATGAATCTTAAATGAAATCCATTAACAAGATAAAATAACTGTCATTTTATTCTTTACTTCCTCTTATAACTAAATACTTAAATTGGAAAAAATAACAATGAAAGACGAGAGTGATGGAAGAGTAAATTTCAGTTGTTCCATTTTTTATTATACTCCCTCTGTTTCAAATCTTTTATTATACTCCCTCTGTTTCAAATCTTTTTATCTGTATTCTTATTTAGTTTCATTAGCCTTTCTAATTTAATACAATATTTTATTACATTAAAACTTAAATACTTACACCCGGAGGGTGCATATATTTGCTAGTATTAATAATAGAAATTCGCTCTCTATTTGTCTGTAACAAAAACTACATCACTGCTTGCGTCACATTATCCGAAATCGTCATAACATAGAATAAATACACTCAAAATTTGAGCATGCAACATTAGACAGTCCTCATTGTTTTTTAAAATAAGTTTTAATAAATCCATAACCGGTATCATATATTTATATATAGTTTGTTTATTTTAATACATATTTAAAGTTAATAGAACTTAGTTTCAATTTCAATTTCAATTTCAAATTCATGATTTATGGTTCAAACTCTCCGACATTTAATGTTTAACTTCCACCTCCTTAGGCTATATCTTTCAAATATTTAGTTTTACCCTGCCCGATGTTTTTTTATTGTTGAGGGTCAAACGAGAAAAAAAGTAAAAATGTCCGCAAAGTTGTTTGAATTATCGTTGGGCACGACACAGGAATCGGATTGTTTATAATCCATTTCAAGCTGATACAATTTCTTGGATTCATACACACACACATTTATGGAAGTAAGGTGAGGAAATTAATCAGACAGTATGTGAAAAAATGTAGAAACAAAACACGAGATTTATGATCGATGGAAATTTATAATTTCGCTTTATAATGGAAACCTTCTTCAGGACAAATTTTTCAAATTCAACGCATAGAAAACGTCATAATCTTTTATCCACATAAATTTCAGAGTCCTGAAGAAGATTTCCATTGTAAACCGAAATGTTCAGAAATTGACAATAAATTTCCATCCATCATAACATCCAGTGTTTTTTTCTACATTTTCTCACACACATGTATATATATATATATATATATATATATATATATATATATATATATATGTTTGTGTGTATATGTGTGTGTGTGTGTGTGTGTGTGGTTTAGAATATATATAAAAATCTAAATTCTCTTTAAGAAAGAAAATTTTCAAGAAAAAATTTTTTTAGAACAATTTTTTTTTACAGGACTTTTTTGAAGCGTGAAATGATTATATACTAAATGAATTTTATACAAAAAAGTTGAAAATTGAAAAAAAAAAAAAAACTTAGATTAACGGGTGTTCTTACCTTTTTAAAATTCTGTCTAGAAATTATTAGAATAAATATTGTAATTACTTCTGTCAGGTGAATTTTCGGTTTAGATGTAATTTAGATTATATCTAAATTGGAGATGATAAAAGTCAACTGAAATGTTTAATAACGTTTAGTTATGAAATAAAAGAAATTATAATCAATTATAGATTAAAAAAGGATATAGTTTATTCATATATATATTTTTTTTTTATTCATATATATATATATATATATATATATATATATATATATATATATATATATGTTTAATAAAATCCATTATTGAAAGATAAATGGAAAGAAAATGTATTGATAAAAAATTATTTATTGAAATGCCGACATATGTTTTAA
>CM042149.1:122247062-122249562 GCA_023376005.1 Doryteuthis pealeii
AAAATAAAATCTTTGATCAAAGTAATACAAGTCTTGAAACCCTTAGTTAGGAAATAAAAAAACTTTGATCAAAGTAATACAAGTCTTGTTAGTTATTACATGGGCCAGGTTAGCTCAGTCGGTAGAGCGTTCGGCTAGAAACCACAAGGTTTCTAGTTCGATACCGGTCCTCGCCAACTCAGCGTATGAGTAGCACAGGGGTCAGTGCGGTAAAGTAAGGAGCTGATGGTAGGTGTGGCGCTCCACCTCAGATGCTAAAACAATCTCCTTGGTCTAGCGCTATTGAAAAGGGGATAGACTCTCTCGCTGACTGGCTGATACCGACTTTAGGCCGCCCCGACGACTTTATTTACTTAGTTATTACATGACTTTAAAAGAACTAATAAGTTAGTAGAAGCCCAGCTATAATCTAGGTGACAGATACGGTGAGTGGCCAATAGAAGTAAAGATCCAACATGGCGACTCAACGAAGAGAGAATGAAGAATAAGTAAGTAAACGACTATCTATCTATCTATCTATCTGCATCTCTCTAATGTCTCTACTCTCTCTATCACAAGAACACTATTGTCTATATGTCCACAATGTTGTAATACAGTGGCTAAGTTGTAGTAATTAAAAAAAGTTCTTTTGCCTCATTGTTGTATTCTATTATAGAAATTTGATAGAAAAATAATAAAGTTGTATTGCAGTTAAACATACTTACTGGAGGTAAGTGACCGTACAGCAACTTTTTAGTGAAGTACTGCTTCCATGATTTGTTCAAAATGGTATCCTGCATTCTTTTGTAGTTCTCATGAATTATGTCTCTAAGCGGTTCGTTAGTATCCAATTGGTGCAGCGATACTGCAGCTATGACACGGCTACAGCTAGGTGGATTTATCGCTTTATCTTATCAGAGAAGTCTTATTCATATATATATTTACCAACCCCTCCGCACGAGCAGGATGTGACACAAGGTCAATTTCTTAAGCGGAGTTCAACAGGTTTGAATTAAGAGTTTTCCTTCTCCTAGACTGGTTACCTAGCCATGGTTAAAGAACCCAGTCTGCCCTGCTATTTACCCATAGCTTGAGGGAGAGTAAGATTCATACCTTTCCCAAGAGTATTAGCGCTAAGTGATATGCAATTACCATGTCCAGGATTTGAACTCGAGGCGACGAGTCCATTTCCCATGACTTTAACCATTACACCACGCGCTTTCTACAAGTCTTATTCATATATGTTCGCTAATTTTGGTATAAAGCAGCTCATGCTTTTTTATGCGTATATTGACAGAGCTTTCTGTAGATGAGATATTGCTACCCATGTACGTGAACTGTTCTATTTATTTTAGAGGCTTACACTCCAGGGTGGATTATGGCCGAATCACGCTGAAATCACCGGTTACCGCTAGATCACCGATGTTAACCAGCGATAAGCCTGTTCGATTCTTAATAAGGGAAGCCACTTTAGCTAGAGCAGGTAGCGTAAGTCCACTGAGTCATTTGTTATCAAAATGATTTGATTCAGCATTAAATGACCCAGAAATGGTTGATGTGTCGTAAAACGAAACAACTAACAAAACAACAAACATAGTGTTGGTATGTGACCATCTTGTTTAAAGCATAAACTCCGTTTTATCTATGTCCTCATATTGGTCAATGCCTCTTGCTGTCTTCTTTATACCATGCAGCAGGGATTCAGTTTATTCTGGTGTATCTATGAGAAGTTCTAGATCATCTTCGTAGTCCACATCTATAATAGTTTCTGCGGTATGTCCTCTGCTTCTTGACCTTTTTTTTTTAGCTTGAAAACTTTTTATTTCATTAATGATCGCTACCGAAAGATACCATTAATAAAAAAACAATGTTACATTTCTAAATGAATAATGACAATCTGAACTTCTTGAAACTTGGATAGGTAACTACTCTAGTAGAAGGAAAACTCTGAATTTGAAAAGCCTGAGGTCAGTTATTGATTGGATTTGGGGCATTCATTTAGCACCAATTCTTTCCTATCGACTGTGCAAAAAAGTGCGGATGGTCCAAGACAAGCCATCTCCACTATAAACAAACAAAAAAAAAACTGCGTGGATTGTTCATTTGATCAACTCATGGTATCTTTTGAACTCTTATGCGTTGAGACAGTCCATATATATATATATATATATATATATATATATATATATATATATATAATCAATGGTAATATTTATGGTTTCACACTCATAACTTAAAGTTTCATGATCAGATGAGATCAATGGTTGAATGTTAAAAACCAGTCGTGAAATGGTTGAGATTATATATAATATAGAGATTATATATAATATAAATGGTTGAGATTATATATATATATATATATATATATATATATATATATATATATTATATATATATTAAAATAAGTGTATTTTGGCAACATTTTTCTTTTATACAAGTTTTGTTGAACTGTACAGACAATTCTTGTCGGACAAGTTTTTGGTTGATCCTTTCTAATTTTCGGGTCACCTTTTTGGTGTCG
>CM042149.1:122254562-122257062 GCA_023376005.1 Doryteuthis pealeii
GTCCAGTATATTATAAACACATGTAGATCAATTGCCCAAAAATGACCGACATATGGCTGCCGAGAAAGACATATCTATTGGGGAATGAAATGTACTGAGTAAATCTACAAAGGAAAATGATGGTTTGGAATCTGCAAAATGGTTGCAAGCCAGAGAGAGAGAGAGAGAGAGAGAGGAGAGAGAGAGGAGAGAGAGAGAGAGAGAGAGAGAGAGAGAGAGAGAAAAGTTTGATGCTGAAGGTGTTGTGCATGTTTATTGAATGTTTTAAATCAAGACATGCCATATACCTCTCAATTAATTTTGGAATATATTAATTAACATATTCAGGTTAATTGCAATGGGATGGTGACAAGGAAACCCATAATCAGGCACCAAATACTGACATCCCGTGTGATTTGCCTAGATTCACTTAAGTTGTGGAAATTTTTCGGGACCTTCTTCCTCTGTCTGACAATAGCTATTCACTGACACTGTCAACACTAATTAAGGTGCCAATTAAACAAAATCATGAACACAATTCTGCTAATTACATCGATAATAAGATAAGAATAACAGAATCAGATAGTGATGATTTTGGTGGATTGCTCTAATCTGGCCAATTCTGGACGAGTCAAATTGTAGATGAGAGAAGAGGAGGAAGAAGAACAAGAACCAGAACAAGAACAATAGATAGATAGATAGATAGATAGTAGGTAGAGGAGAGAGAGAGAGAGAGAGATAGAGAGAGAGGGGGGTAAGAGAGAGAGATAGAGATAGAGAGAGGGGGTAGTGAAGAAGGAAAAGATAGAAAGAAAGAGAGCAGAGAGAGCGAGACAAAGGAGAAAGGTTGAGAGAGAGAGAGAAGAGAAGAGAAGAGAGAGAGAGGAGAGAGAGAGAGAGAGAGAGAGAGAAGAGAGGGGGGTAGTGGAAGAAGGAAAAAGATGGATATAAAGAGAGTAGATAGAGCGAAACAGACAAGGACAAAGGTTAGAGAGAGAGAGAGAGATGAGAGACGAGAAGAGAGAGAGCGGTGAAAAGAAGTAGAGTATGAGAGAAGGGAGATATAGAAGTAGATAGATAGATAGAGAGAGAGAGAGAGGGGGGAGAGAGAGAAGAAAAAGATAGTGAAAAGGAAAGAGAGAAAAGTGGGAGAAGAAAAGAGAGAAAGAGAATGAAAGGGAGAGAAAGAATAAAAGATTAAAAATGAAGAGGGTAGAGAATAGGAAAGAAATAGAGAAGGACATATATATATATATATATATATATATATATATATATATATATATATATATATATATATAATGAGACAGATAGAGAGTGTTCAAGGGACACTGTTTATTCTATTATGTAAGTCCTCACTCGACAAGGAGTGAAACTTGTCTGTAAGATACTGTAAGTGGAAACAGGGTGTACAGACCTCAGTCCACTGTTTAAGGGTGTCCAACAGTTTGTCCACTGGCAGAGGAAAGTCTAAGACTAATGGACTGTCGAGTGGTGGAGGGTGCCGTCTCAGGTATTATTGAGTCACTTCACGTGAGGCAAGCCTCCGCGGAAGCCTCAGTGCATGCACGACACCGCCAGGTTAAATCAAGTATTATGTGAGTAGTAAGTAAAGTAAAGTCGTCGGGGCGACCTAATGACGGTATCAGCCAGACAGCGAGGGAGTCTATCCCCTTTTCACTAGCGCTAGACCAAGGAGTTTATTTTAGCGTCTGAGGTGGAACGCCACACCTACCATCAGTTCTTCACTTTACCGCACAGATCCCTGTGCTACTCATACGCTGAGTTGGCGAGGACTGGTATCGAACCAGGAACCTTGGGGTTCCTAGCCTAACGCTCTATGGACTGAGCTAAACCCAGTAGTAAGTGCACAAATTCTACTTCTATCGGGTTGGATGGCCGTTTGTTTCCTTTAGAGCTCATCTGCCGTTTTCAATGACAGTGAGTGTCCAAACGCGTGCCTTATGGGGGTGTCAGTTTAATCACCGACAACCCGACCATAGTAGTACATGATTACATGATACTAGTAGAAAGTAAGAAGAAAGACCTGATCTAAGACTAATACATTTAATTAGAATGTTAAGAAATATATAATCTGCTAAATACAATATAGAGATAGGTTCACTGTTTTACGGTACCTGTGTACTGTCTGGAACACTTCAGAATTTACATGTTAAGTGTGTGAGTTCAGTTATTTTAAAATTTCGGGTAACTCTGCTAGTTTAATAATAAACCACTCGTGGGGACGTGTGATGTATGACGATTTAATTATTACTGTTGTATAGCCGACTGGACTTCAATAACAAACAGATACGTATATACAAAAATAGGACCCTTCTTTATTTTCTTCTGTGTGTGGGTAGGGCTTCACAATCAAAATGCCGGAGGATGGCGAAGAGCGCAGTGTTCACAATGAGTGCCCGAGGGGTGTTTGCTGACGGTAGACGCGAAGTGTCCTCTTGGCTGCTGGCTGGGGTCTCTGACTTCGGCGTCAACCCTCAGGCCTTTATATTGATAGATA
>CM042149.1:122262062-122274562 GCA_023376005.1 Doryteuthis pealeii
CAAGAAAGGTCTTCGCATAAACACCAGATCTATTAGAAACTTGACGATGGTTAAATAATCTGAAACCTGGGTAGTTGCTTATGGAAAACAATTATATTTAAAAAATTCAACAAATAAATAAATAAAGCTCCTACAAATTTGTCGTTGAGCACTGTGATTTCTTTGTTTCATCCCCAAATTTAAAAAAAAAATATCTATCTATCTATCTATCTATATATATATATATATATATATATATATATATATATTATTATATAGGGTGTTCGGGATCATTTTTACAGTTTCATAAGGAAAAGAAAAAGTGCTGATAACTACAAAATGTAATGTATTGTAAAGAAATTCAACAGGCATGGTAATTACACTACTGTCAGCAACATTCACTCAAAATAACCGCCATTAGCGTCGATCACAGCCTCAATCCTGCCCCGGAACCAGGACTATGCTGATGTTACAGTTTCCCTGGGAAGGGTTGCAAGAACTACCTTAATTCTGTCGATTAACTGGGCTTTTTTAGTACTAGCATGGAGATTGGTGTCTTTAACAGCGTCACATACATAATAATCCACGTGGTTAAGATTTGGGGAGTTCAGCGGTCAAACATTGGGACTGGTGTAGTCGTAAAAATTCGCCGACAACCATTTTTTAAACTTTTCCCAGAGGTGTAGCAGGACTCCGAATCCTGCTGCCATACATATGGCCTACCATTGGATACATTTGTTATCTAGGGCTTGGCTACAGTATTTAGAAACTCGACATAGTCATATGAGGGTCCTCCAACACTTTTTTCTGAAGATTTCCGAGGATTTATGCAGTACGAACGCAATCAGATCGTCTGTTTTATTGCTTTCTTCTAGCCACAGCTTCTTAGTCTCCTTTTCAATTCTCTAGTTCATGCCTGATTATTTTTACAATTTTCAGGGAGCATTAGGTAGCAACCATAAACTCCATATTTTGATGGTCGGTGCAGATCATCATGAAAACTCCAAATACTAGAAGCTTTAAACATCAAACAATACAAACCATCCTTAAATTAAATTAATTTTCAATGCAGTACTCACATTTTAAAATGCCAATAATATTTTTCCTATCCATTCTCCTACCTCCAGCCTCCACATCCAATAATATAGTTTGAAAAAAAAACTGAGCACATCACCCCTGATGATGGCACTTAAAAGTGTCGAAAGGACTCGGGATATGAACTTTGGTGGACTAATCCATGAATTCCATCCAAATATAAAAAGGTTTACCTGAAAGCTTGAAAAGATCACCAATAAAATCGTTAAACAGGAGACCTGCCTTTTGTTTAATTCCACATGTGTAAATGAAAGAATGCTGCCCAAATACACACCCCACACACACGCACGCATATATATAATATATATATATATATATATATATATATATATATATATATATATATATATACGCTACTTTTCTTTTGAAAAGTATCAATTACAGTTCTAATTTTGATTTTGAAATTTTTTAGTTCACTTTCCGAAAATATTTTTTTCTTGAGAATCCGACAAAGGAAAATACAAACGGACTGATGAAAAAAAAAACCCCCCAAAAAAACAAAAAAAAAACAAACAAACAAACAAAAACAGACAAAACAAATATTTCATTTACGAAGAAATCATTTTACAAATCTCAGATTTGAGTTGGCCTTTATGTTCCAGTTTGACAACACTAGACATTTCTTTGGATTTATTTAAAGGTCCCGGCAAATGTCAATAAATTCTGGACTTGTTGACAGGTTCCATCAACGTAAATTGGAAAGAGGACATGTTACCAAGCGCTTATTTCGAAATGTCCAAGATTCTGAAACAGAAAAAAGATCTTCTAAGAAATACAAATACAATTACAGCCGAACCTAAAAGACTAAAATGTAAACAAACAATATAGCGATTTGTATGTGTTCGGAGAAGGAAATGACTTCGGACTAAATGTTATTGACAGCAATTAGCCAATCAGTTAAGATAATCATTTTCCTAATGATACCATCATTATATTAATACGGTTGTTCCTAAATCTTCCTGCAACACCCTCTAATTAAAAATGAGACCGTCCAAATAGTCCAGAATGTAAATATCACAGATTTCTTATTTGTCCCATTTTATTTCATGCAATTTTAAAAATGAAACATTCCAAATTGTCTGGTGTCGCTTAAATGCCAAACGTATTATGAAAATTAATTTAAAAAAAGAACTTATGTTTGTTTTATTTATAATACTGAAATTGTGAATTACGGAAGATATTTTGGTAATTTTTATCTAGGGATTCAGTGTATGAATCAGCAATTTCAGAGTGTTCCAATTTAAAAGGAGATATGCAAACACCAATTCTAAAGAAACCATTTTCTTGTCAACTTTGTGAATCACCATTTTCACGAAGAGGAGATTTAAATATACACTTGCGCACACGCACTGGAGTGAAACCTTTCAATTGTGGGGTGTGTGCATCAGTATTTTCACAAAAAGGAACTTTAAAAAGCCATATGAGAAAACACACTGGCGGAAGACCTTTTTCTTGTGAAGTGTGTGATTTATCGTTTTTAGAAAAGGGGCATCTAAAAGACCACATGCAAACACACACTGCCCGCCATAACAAAGTATGCAAATACCTCCACTGGAAAATCTGTGGAGAAATGCAGCTTGAGAGAACACAGTACATCTGGGAACATGAGCCTCCACCAATAACATCAAATGGAAAGGTGACTGTGTTCTATGACAAAATAATCCAGACATGCAGATATATAAAAGACAAAGCCATTAAACCAGACATTGTCATCTGGGATAAACGAAAAAAAAACTGCTCTTATTATTGATGTAGCTGTCCCAAATGACTATGGCCTAAATAGAGCGGAACGAGAAAAGATAACAAAATACCAGGACCTAAGAATGACCTAAAAACAACTTGGTCATTGAAAGAAATTGACATCATACCCGTTGTGGTTGGGGCAACTGGACTGGTGAAACAAAACCTAAAAAAAATACCTAGAATCAATACCAGGGAAGCCAAGCTGCTGTGAAGTGCAAATAGCAGCCATCAAAGGAACATGCTCCATCCTAAAAAGATCATTAGGATACAAGTACTATTTGTAAAGGAATCAAGTATTAGCCCCAGGACAGGGGCCCCTTGACTTCTAAAAAAACTTATAAGAAAATGAAACAAAAAAGAGAGTGAAACCTTTCAATTGTGGAGTGTGTGGATCAGCATTTTCACAAAAAGGAACTTTAAAAAGCCATATGAGAAAACACACTGGCGGGAGACCTTTTTCTTGTGAAGTGTGTGATTTAGCATTTTTAGAAAAGGGGCATCTAAAAGACCACATGCAAACACACACTGGTGAGAAACCTTTTTCTTGTGAAGTGTGTGAATCAGCATTTGCTCAGGTAGGAACTTTAAAAATCCATATGCGAACACACAGAAAACCTTTTTCTTGTAAAGTTTGCAATTCAACATTTTCAAGAAGGAGGACTGAAAAAAAAAACAGACGCAAATACACACTGGTGAGAAACCTTTTTCTTGTGAAGTTTTGCAATTCAACATTTTCAAGAAGTGGAGGACTGAAAAAAAAAAACAGACGCAAATACACACTGGTGAGAAACCTTTTTCTTGTGAAGTTTGCAATTCAACATTTTCAAGAAGTGGAGGACTGAAAAAAAAAACAGACGCAAATACACACTGGTGAGAAACCTTTTTTCTTGTGAAGTTTTGCAATTCAACATTTTCAAGAAGTGGAGGACTGAAAAAAAAAAACACACGCAAATACACACTGGTGAGAAACCTTTTTCTTGTGAAGTTTGCAATTCAACATTTTCAAGAAGTGGAGGACTGAAAAAAACACATGCAAATACCCACTGGTGAGGAACCTTTTTCTTGTGAATTGTGTGGATCAGCATTTTCACAAAGTGGACATTTAAAAAGATACATACTGGAGAGAAACCATTTTCTTGTGAATTGTGTGGATCAGCATTTTCACAAAGTGGACATTTAAAAAGATACACACTGGAGAGAAACCATTTTCTTGAAGAGTTTACGCTGTTTCCGTAAGACATCGTCACACAAATTTGCATCCCGACTTTTCTTTCCGAGTCGTGTTATTGTCACTTTCATTTTTGTATTATTTATTGCAAAGACAACACTAGGTTTTGTATGTGATGAAATTGCAAATCATCGTTTCTGGCTTAGATAGCTCCTCTTGATTTTTGTATCTTTTCGTGGAAATTCTACGGGTCCCGCTGATTTTAAATATTGTGGGGGGGGGCTTATTGCTTGTATTTACCTAAACATTCCACCAAAGCAAGGACGTGACACAAGGTCAATGTTTTAAGCAGAACTGAGCTGTATTAAATTCAGAGTTTCTTCACCCTAGACCGATACGGTTGGTTGATTTGGTTGGTTTTTTTTTACGGCATGTTAACCCATTTTATGCCCAAGACGTTTTAAGTGTTTTGCGGAATGTGGATGCTTTTGTGTGTGTAAGTGTTCTTTTGATCCTAATGTGTAGTGGTCTTTGGTGGTGCTGCTCCTCTCTCTCTCTCTCTCTCTCTCTTCTCTCTCTTATATATATATATATATATATATATATAATATATATATTAATGGCTCGATAGGGGAAATAAACAACAGTTAAATTAGCAAACAAAAAATACAAATAGGAAGTCGGAGAATAGACGCAAAATAGAAAACATGAAAAAATGGTCAGAAAAAGTAAAAGCACCAAAAAGACTTCCAATCTGCTCTTGTGTTGCATGCTGTGATATATATATATATATATATATATATATATATATATATGATAAAGGGAATGAGTTTCCGGGGAAGAATATTGAGTTAATCGCAATATTGATGGTTGATACAAGTATTAACCGGAAGTCAGTATTATAACAAATATAGTGCTCAGTACGTTAGTAGAACGGATTTAGTATTACAGTGTATTGAAATAACCTACTCAAGCTTCACCATAAGGATCTTGAGATATTTATGGTGAAACTCAAGTAGTTTATTTCAATACACACTGTATTACTATATATATATATATATAAGTGAAAAGAAAGGAAATTAATCCGACAATATGAGTAAGAAAAGGTGGAATGAAAACATCACACAATGCTGTTAAAGAAGAAAACAATTTATAATATAATCATAGCTGATACTGATCAATATTTCGATTTTACAAAAATCATCATCAGAGCTCATTGTAACGTCCTTTGCGGGGCAGAGAGCCTTAGTACTGAGAAGAGCGAAGGACGTTACAATGAGCTCTGATGATGATTTTTGTAAAATCGAAATATTGATCAGTATCAGCTATGATTATATTATAAATTGTTTTCTTCTTTAACAGCATTGTGTTGATGTTTTCATTCCACCTTTTCTTACATATATATATATATATATATTATATATATATATATATATATGACAATGATGATGATATTAAAGTTGTATTAGCATTGATGGTAATGCTGATGACAGTGATGGTTGTTAGTAGAAAGTTGATGTTGTTGTCCATGAACTGCCTTTTCAAACAGTTGCACCTTTCTTTTAATACCTCAAACCCCTACACTGACAGTTTGAAGGAGATTATGCCCATCTGACATATTATGTTTACTATATATATATATTATATATATATATATATATATATATAGGGTAATTACATGCTACAGGGCTTTCAATTTGACCTGTATTGTATATTGTGCAGAAGCCATAAAGGTACTTTTTAAGACGGAAAATATAATTTTCTTTGTCATTGTTTTTTCTTTGTGTGGAGCAACTATAAAACATATACTACCCTAATCCTAAAAAAACAAAAAACATATCAGTTTTACACATAAACGCATGCCCACACACACGCGCGCGCACACACACACACACACACCACACACACACACACACACACATATATATATATATATATATAATATATATACAGATACACGCACACTCATATATATACCGCCCTGTCGACTGGCACGTTAGAATGCACCGACTGCACCTCTGCAGAGGGGTAAGACTCTCCCAGTGGGGCGACCTGTTGGCCGTGGGTGGTGACCCGTGATGCTTAAGGATAGAACCAGGTGGATGAGTAGTTCATGACTTACAATACTCCACTTTGGCCCTATCTTGGGCTAGACGGGCGGTCGGAGAGGCCCACTCCGATCAATCGGCTGATCACGTCAAGCCCTAGCACCTATATGATTTTCCCAACCCTATTGCCTTTAAGGCAACCCCCAACCCCTTTGTATCATATGGGTGCTAGAAGGCGGTGACTGAGGGTCTACGTCCTGGGGATGACGTTAAACTCTATCTGATGGTGAGGTTCCAGTTTTGGAGGTTTGGGAAATGTGGAACACCCCTTCATCACCATTGCTCCCTGGTCCACCTTGACCTGGAGTGGTAGTACCTGTTAGGGTCCCATCTATGGGTTAAATAGAAAAACATGAGTTTATAAACAAAATTGTATTATGCATTAAGAATGAATTTATTTCACAACTTTGTCGGCATTAAATAACCCACTGAGGTTGATATGCCGTAAAGCAAAGCAAAACCAAACACATATATATGTGTATATGTATATATCTGTGTGTGTGTGTGTTAATGTGTATATGTATATATCTCTGTGTGTGTATATGTGTATATGTATGTATTTGTGTATGTATGTATTTGTGTGTATGTGTGTAACTGTGTGTCAGCATTAAATAATACTTATAAGTAATCAATGCCCGATTCGAATGAGAAATGATTTTTTTTAAACCTATAAACAAACATGTTTACACGAAATGTTCAAAGTTGTCAAAATATCACTGTTATTAATCTGATTTACTGGGTGTGACTTGAAAAATTAAAGAAAAAAACAATCTATATACAAAAGTCTTACATCCACATCAATCTGTTCGTCCGGATGCTGATAACATATCGATACACATTGGTATCTCGTATTTACTGGTATATATATATATATATATATATATATATATATATATATATATATATATTTGGAGAATATGTGCTTAATTGAAGTCATACCTAATTTTTGAAAATTAATTAATTAATAATTAATGAATCAATCTCTGTATGTACATTTCAGCCGATTAGGCCTCATCAGCAGAGCTATTGACAAAAAGCGGTCTTCCTGTCTATAGCTCTGCTGATGAGGCCCAATAGGCTGAAATGTACATACAGAGATTGATTTTTCTCGATTTGTTTAGCCTTACATTTGAATAGGCATTCCCGCCTAATTCATTAATGATTAATTAATTAATTTTCAAAATTAGGTATGACTTCAATTAAGCACATATTCTCCCAAAAATTGTCGGCTAAAAAGCCATATCAAAACACATCGTTTGTTTGTTTACTTCTCATATATATATATATATCATATATATATATATATATGTTGTGTGTGTTGTGTGTGTGTGTGTGTGTGTGTGTGTGTTTGTGTGTGTGAGTGTGCGTGTTTGTATGTGTAGGCAAGAAAAAATGGAAATAAATCCGCCAGTATGTTGAAAGATGAATAATTTTTCCGCTTATATATATATATATATATATATATATATATATATATATATATACTCATAATATCATCATCATTTTCTGGTCACGCTCTGGTCATGCTTGGAGCGAGACAGAGGGTGTCATCCCATCACACCTTTTGTCTCGCCACAACCGTCCCTGTTGGTCATTGCTCTTTGCAGGTCCCGATTCCACTGAGAGATGATCAATGTAGCTATTTGATGGTTGTCCCACACTGGTGCTTCTATGTAAAAGTGGCCATAGTAGAACATCACTTATGAGTTCGTTCTTGCTCCTCAAGTAATATCCGGCATATCTTGTTCGCCTCACCAGGATCGCTTGTGTGATAGTGTCAAATGACCGTATATCTTTTTCTTTGTGGGATGCTATTTCCATGATTCATTTAAGGCCAGGGCAGCATCCTGGAGCAGCTTTCATCTATTTTATTTTCCGAGAGCTTCATTAGAGTCTATCTTGTGCCGCCATATAATAGCACTGACGTATGGAACGCGTGGTCTAATGGTTAGAGTCGTAGGAAATGGACTCGTCAAAGTGAGTTCAATTCCTGGACGAAGCTGTTGGTATTTCACATAGCGCTAATACCCTTGGGAAAGGTATAAATCCAATTCTCCCTCCAGCTATGGGTAAATAGCAGGGCAGACTGGACTCTTTAACCATGGCTAGGTAACTAGTCTATGAGAAGGAAAACTCTGAATTCAAACCTGTTAGATTCCGCTTAAGAAATTGACCTTGTGTCGCATCCTGCTCGTGCGGAGGGCTTGGTAAATATATATATAATAGCACTGACACAACTGCGGCTCAGAATAATTATTACTTTAACTTATCAGAGACATAAGATAATCAGTCTATGAGAGTCAATGCCTTCCTTGTTCATCAACATCGCTTTCTGTGGATGAGATATAACTACCGAAATAAAGAGTGCTCAATATCAATGATATACATTATATCAGCATGAAAGAGAGCGAAAATATAGAAAAATAGTTGGACCTTGCTAGAGGACTGAAGAAGCTGTGGATCATGAAGGTGAAAGTCGTACCAATTGTAATTGGTGTTCTTGGAACGGTCCCGAAAACTCTAGAAAAGAATTTGTGTGAATTGGAAATCAGCAGAAGAAGCGAGACCCTCCAAATAGCAGTGTTAGGATCGGCTAGAATACTCAGAATTGTTCTGGAGACCTGAGAAGACTTGCTGTCCAAGTTAGAGTCTGAGTTAACGGCGCTCCTTGACTTCCAGACCTCCCCTGATAATTACATTGGCGAGAAATTAACAGTCTCCAAACGTCGTTGACTCCGTGTCTACGCTGTTATAGTTTTTCATTCTCTATTACCTACAAAATAGCTGAGTATGCCTTACTATTTTCGTATAGGTGGTCGAAGAATATTCACGTGTGACCTATTATCGGTATCAGCCGGACAGGGAAGGAGTCTATGCACTGTTCGCTAGCACTGGACCAGGGGGATTGTTTTTGCTGAGGTGGAGCTGTCAGCTCACAACTTAATTTAAACAGACCACATTACCCAATCTGCACGACTCATGAGCAGAGACCGGTATCGAAACCGGCACTTTGCGATTCCTAGGCAGATGCTCTACTGACTTAGCTAAACCTGCATATATATACAAGAAGAGGAAGGTATACATTGAACACCGAAACCCTGGTGCAGAGAAAAACTTTTTTTACAACTATAAAATTTTTTTTTACAACTATAAATGCTCAAAATTTTACGAGATATATTGAGCCTTTTGGATTATGCTTCTGCAATGAAAACGTGGTAGTAACTTTTTGATGAATATATATATATATATATATATATATATATATATATATATATATATATATATATATATATATATATATATATATATATATAAATGATAGACTCACATACAATTATATATATATATATATATGATAGACTCACAAAAAAATTTAATTTTATATTTATGTCTTACATTGTATGCCAGCGTTCTGCAAACCAGTCCATAATTAGTGCACACCACAGCCCTGTTGGGCAGTACAGTCGGTACGTTGGATCTGATTTTCAAATTAGTCCTCAATTCTCTCAGATGATCAATGCGCAACTTTTCAAATCCAATTATTCCCTTGTGGCATCAAGTCCTCTACTTATTTCTGTCTATGATATCCGGTTCAAAAGAGAATGGAAGGAAATAAATGGTAATTCTGATTGTCATCAACGGTCTTTCATAAAAGAAAAAAAAACTATATATATATATATATATATATATATATATATATATATATATATTAATGGGAGAGATTAGGCAGGTAGAAACACAGGTAGGACTGATGCGTGGTTATCTTCGTATATATATATATATATATATATATTATATATATATATACGTATGTATCTATCCTTCTCTCTATTTTTCTCTTTATATGTATGTACTTTTGTCTGTGTCTCTTTCTCTCTCTCTCTTTCTATCTATCTTAGTCTGTTCAAATCTCTATCTATCTATATATCTATCCATTCATATATATATATATATATATATATATATATATATATATATATTATATATATATTATATATAATATATATATATATATATATATACTCATCCACAGACACTGGTTTTCGACTTATCAAGTCTCTTCAGTGTGACTACACATTTGTAAGCTACCTACAACCGGGATAGAAATCTGATCGATTCAGCATCAGTCGGACAGCCTAACACCCACAGATTGCGAAGGGGGTTTAACTGTCTTAATACACTCATCTGTATGCATGTGTGTAAAGACCGCTCAATCCGTTTTATAGGGCAGCATATATAAATCTTCGTAGGAAATGGGCCTGTAGGGATTATCTTACCTTTGTCTGGAAGAGTTATCTTCCCACTTGGTTTACGTACCGGCCACCAGGGGCTATAGTAAATAAGCGCCTAATTTAAACTTCTCTTCCTCTTTTCTACCTCTCCTGGTAGGTACCCATATGGGTTAGACAATTGTCATTCACTTCTCGTTGGGGTATCGGCCCTCAACGCTGGCTACTAGTCACTGTAAGTGATTCATACAGCATGGACTATTCTTAGTCTCATGTCTGTACCTTGATATTATGTGTACTTTTATATTATCTTGTCTGGACTTTTATGTATGTATGTTTATGTACACTATTCAATTCTATCTTGTATTTTATGTATCGTCTTCATGTGCTGTATTATATAAAATGTTTTGTCCCTCAACCCTTGTCGGAGTTGTATGTTCAATTATAACCTTGAATCTTACAGGCCTGAGTTCAAATCCTTGACTGATGGTTTTTCCATTCAGTCTAATAAACTTCTGAAAGGCATGAATCTATATGTTCACTCTTTAGCAAGCTAGATTAGCAGACCATTGTTAGTGAGTTCGATTCTCACTACTTCTGGCCTTGTGCCATATCTAAGCCAAGCTTAGTAATAACTATATGTTCACTCTCAGATTAGTTAACTAGTTGGACTGACTAGGTTTCCTAGGCTTGTTAAGGTAACTAGTTTAGGGAAATGAACACCCGCTGTACTTGACTGAAAAAGGAAAGCAACCTATTTCACTATCAGCCAAACAAGCGAGGGAGTAACACCTTTTCTGCAAGTGCTAGACATTTTGCTTTGGCTGAGTTAGAGCGCCACACCTACCCTCAGTTCCCTGGTGCTTTAGGTACTGAACTGTTCTTTCATATTGTCACTTAATACTTTCAATTTGCATAGCTTAATTATTATATCTGAAAAATAATATAAAAATTAAACGAAAAGCAAGAAAGTTATGAATTTTAGATAATACAGGATAGACCATAATGATAAGACACCTTTTAAATAATATTTACTCAAATTATAAAAACGACACAGAGTACTAAGTATATTTATTACATAACTGGTACAGCGGAGTCTTACATGTAATCTAAGATTTGAATATTATGTCCTTGAAATGGTCACCATCATGAAAAACACATTTGAAAGATCGATTTCTTCTATCACGATGATCGAGGTCGATCTAGGGATGATCTCTTCCAGACATTGCCAGTCTCTCGAAAATTTGTAACAGCACGAAGGATCACCATTCGGGATGGTGTCTCTTGCTTTCCAAAATGCTGACGTAATTTTCCTTGAGCTGCAACGATGGATCCTTGGCTGGCAGATTATTCTTCGACAACATATGTAATTTCTGTTGGACTCCATGGCATTATGAGAATCACCAAAATCATTACTTGAAAGTAATAAAAAACTTAGTGTTATATTCAAATATGAGTTAGCATGTAAAACTACTGTGTATCAGTTATGTAATAAAATATATTTACCACTCTGTGTCGTTTTTATAATCTGAGAAAACAGTATTCAAAATGTCTCTCATCCTTATGCTCCATCTTGTATTTCAGTTTGTTGGAATATCTATGGTATAAGTAACACTCATATTTATGAACTTTCCCCAACATCAGCAGCATACATTTTCGGTAAGAGTTAACCGAGTTAAATGCGTTTAAGGTCGTTGGTATTTTTTCCAAAATCAATTGCAAATTGGACTTTCTGAAATCGAGACCTACAGCATTACAAGGAATATAACAGACTTTAATCTACGAGGATTATCTGTTAAAACTACTCCCTTTTCTGCTAAGGATTTCAAGGAAACTACAAACTTTTTGACACAAGGAACTGAAACTGGGATTCACCAACAGTGAAACTAAACGCCTAAAATGACGCCCAGAATCGTTACACAATATTTTTCGAGACAGTCCGTAGTTAATGTCACGAGTATTTCGAAATTTCTATTTTTTTCATTTTATCTTTTTTAGTTCTATGTAATATATGGGTGTTTTCGAGAAGAATTTGGTATATTGAGGTTTCAAGGTGTTTGTTGAGATGATTTCCCATTATATTCTTATGCTGCAGGTGTAGCATCAAGATAAGTAAGTTGTGATTAGTTCAATAAAAGAATGCAAATAACATCGAAGAGACATTTACCAAAAAGGAGA
>CM042149.1:122277062-122284562 GCA_023376005.1 Doryteuthis pealeii
TATATATTTTTTCCTCTACATACAGTTCTGCTTCGACGTATCACCTTACTTCAGTGAAGCTAGACCCAGCAGGCTTCCTCCAGCTGCGATTGCAAATCCGCCGATTTTTCATATCAGAGTCTCTAACCGCCGGGCTATCAACATGACCCTACTAGCGGGAGAGAATTTTACTAATAAATATATAAATATCCGTGCTGATGGTACGGATACGCTCTATATAATTTTACATAGACGGTCTGACTATCTTATTATCTACTTAACAACTTCAGTTTACTCGAAAACTGTACAAATTTTTGTGACCATTTTTAGGCTTCAAGTGAGAGCACTTACCTTACATTGAACATCCCTTGTGTTAAACAGAGGCGGATCTTTAGTGAAGAATGCTTTGGTTGTTACTCGGTCGGTGTCCCTTAGTGTTGGGTAGAATCTCTTGGTTCTTCCTTGGTTTCTCTTAGTGTTGGGTAGAATCCTTTGGTTGAGCAAAGTCCTTGATTGCAGGTCCGTTTGCCAATGTCGAATATGTGCAAATGAATGGCTTTCAAGATCGGCGATAAATAGTTAACTAACCACGTATTCGAGCTGTTGATTGGCTGGATTTAATCCGCCGACGCAGAGTCTGTAATTTTAAGTGGTGGACACCAGCACACTTTATATTATAAAAAAAATTCCAACAATTAAACCATGTATGTATTCACCCAAACCCCATTTGCACGAACAAAATTTGGTGGTTTAAACGGAGTTTTCAGATCAGACTTTTCCTTCTCCCAGACTGGATGCATAACCAAGATTAAAGATCCCAATCTGCCCTACAATTTACACATAAGTGGAGGGAGAATAGTTAGAAGCATACCTTTCCCATGGCTAAGGGCGTGTAATGGTTAGCAGATCTATTACTACTGAATGGCGAGTTCGATTCTCGCTGAGTATCCCACACCTGGGACCTTGTGTCATATTCTAAATTAAGCGAATGGGTTGGGTAAATACTTACGTTTCTCATGGATACAGCCCTATGTAATATGCAAACAACCTCGTCCAGGATTAGAACCTGGGTCACTGAGTCCGTTTCCTACGAGGATAACCATTACACCACGTGCCTCACTTATAGAATCTAAAATTAACTCCAGATTTCCATGAGAAATACGTAATTTCGGCCTAAGTTAAATTGGCATTTTGCACCATTTTTCTGAAATAAATTTGAGTTCAGCAAACGTCATTAAATTCGTCTTTACGTCACTCAGCAAAGTCCTCTATGCAATAATAAAAGTACTTGAAATATATATTGTTGTTCCCTAGAATATATAAAATATACGTACAATAAATAAAACTTAACAATAAAAGAGAAAAGAACTCAGAACTTTTATTCAACTAATAAAAATAATAAGAATACATATTTGGCAAATGGAAAGTTGTCTGCGAGGATCCTAGGATTACTGAAAATTCTGGGTTTTTCGGCATCGTATTTTCTCTCACATCTGACCCAATCAGGATTGATTCTCCACCCACCCGGCGACAGTTTTTCACAAAATCTCGCCTCTATTTTGAAATTGATTGGCTGGATTTAATCCACGTGTCCACGTAAAGTCTATAAGTTTAAGTAGTGGATTCTAGCAACTTATATTACCAAAAACTCCATCACTCTACTCTATCATGTCTCTTTCTTTACAGCTATAAGTAAGTAAGTAAAGTCGTCGCGGTGAACTAAAGTCGGTATCAGCCAGGCAGCGAGGGAGTCTATCCTCTTTTCCTCGCGCTAGACCAAGGAGATTGTCTTTGCGTCTGAAATGGAGCGCCACGCCTATCATCAGTTCCATACTTTACCGCATAGATCTCTGTTCTGTACATACGCTGAGTTGGCGAGGGTCGGTATCGAACTGGGAACCTCGTGGTTTCTATCCGAACGCTCTACCGACTAAGCTAACCCGACCCCTTTACGGCTATACCAACTCGGAAGTATTCCCTTTTGGCATTGATGATTACCAATGTCTTACATCAGGTGTGATAATAAAGATAATTTCTTATTTAAAAAAAAAACAGAACCATTTCCTTCTCTAGACCTCTTTATATCTCGCCATTCGTAATCTCTATTAAACCTTCAGACTTCCTCCTTCGCTTTAGCGTATTGTAATTTCTTCAACCGATCGCGTTTGTTTCAGACCGAAGCAATGATATTAAAACGGTTACATCCGAAATAGTCACTTGTGCTTTGGGATAATTTGCCTACTGGGATTCTTGCCAAGAACACGCTGGGAATCAGCATCGAAGACGTGTCCAAGGTCCATTCAAATTATTGATTCCACTCGTTGACATAACCATTTTATGGGTTTTTCGTTCGTGTGTCTGATTCCAGAGCGGAGCTATTTATGGGATGAAAAAAAAAGCGGGAAAGACTGGGGATGAGTGTGTGGGTGGTGGGTGGGGTGACTCATAAAGTCGCAGAGTATCATTTCTCGTGCTTGTAAGCCGACAAAAGCCTTCTGGCAGACCGGGAGACGGCTTCGGTGTTAGCAAAATGCTGGAGATCTATAAATGGGAATTTTAAAGCCAGAGGTAGTCTGCTATTTCTGTCTTCCCGAAAAGTAACAAGATAGAGTAGTTATTTATTAAGTACAAGTTAATTGTAGCGTACTTCAGAAATAAAGGGCACCAAGTGAGAATCGATCTCACTCTTTATTGTCTGCTAATTATTCTTTGTCTGTTTCTTTACTGGCCCCGTGACCTGATTTGGTCGCGGAAGCGCTATTCATGTAACCTGGATGAGCACATTCCTCCCCAGATTTCGTCATGGAATCGCTATTATGTACAGAGTTTTGGACAGGAATAGCCTGGCTGATCCCATTGATACGCAGGTTGGTCATGTGTGCACTATTTCTGTTGCGATTCTTTGATAGGAATAGCCTGAATGAGCCCATTTCCCCCAGGTTTCGTCATGGGCGCGCTGTTTATGTACCTAGTTTTGGATAGGAATACCTGGCTGATCCCATTGATACGCAGGTTTGGTCATGTGTGCACTTTTCTATTGCGATTCGTGGATAGGAATAGCCTGAATGAGCCATTTCCTCCAGGTTTCGTCATGGGCGCGCTGTTTATGTACCTAGTTTTGGACAGGAATAACCTCGCTGAGCCCATTCCTTCCAATGTTGGCCCTGGGCGCGCTATTCATATAGCTATTATTGGACAGATATAGCTGTTGCATAGCCCTTCTTTACCGGCACTAAATCGTATATGTTATATACTGGCATCTTCCTTTTCCTGTTGCTGGGTCGTATGTGTTAGTAGTGGAGTAGACATGTGTAGTAGGACTTTGAACGTTTATTTCTTTCCCTCCTGGTGGGTGGGTGGTGAGGACGAGCGTTGACAATCTTTACTACTATGGTTGCAGGCTACTAAATGAGGAAGTCAAGATGGGACTACAAAACTGCTATCTGCCACACGTGGGGCCTTGTTGAATAGTGGCTAAGTAACGGGTACGCCCCCCCCCCGGGGAGGGGAGAGCGTGTCAATCTATCTCTCGCCTGCTGTCCGAATGAACTCAATCAACCGACTGACTGTCCCCACTGACCGCTGAATGCTTAACCCTCTCGCTTTTGTATTGACGACGCGCCTACGCATTTTAATCTTTTCTTTGTCCCTCAGCCAGAAGTCCTTACTTCCCTTTCCATTCTCTTTGTTCAATTTTCCATTGTCTTTTCCAACTTCCCGCGCAAAACAAATGCGACGATCGCTAAACCATAACATAGCCCGAGTGAGCCCATTCCTCCCTTGGGAGTGTTAATCGTGTAGCGAGTTTTGGACAGGTATAGGCTGAGCCCTTTCCCCAGCCACACAATTCCCCTGATAATGTCGAAGAAGCAGAATAACTATTTTAAACCAAGTAAACTCAGTTTTGTGTTAATTCGTAACGTGATCAAAAGATGATAATACTCTCGGTTCAACCAAGACCGCGTGGTTCATTTCAAGCAGCTCCCGTACTGCTACCATCGGTTCAACGTATCCATTTCCTTTGGCAGTAACCACTACACCACGAACACTTACATTATTTTTCGTTTTACAGTGACTGGAGTAGATATCCTAGAATAACTTGCTTACAAACTCTTTTAACTTTTTTTTCATTACCTGTGAGTATACCATAGTATGGTGATTTAATTATTATAACGTTTGATATGTTCACTTAAGAGCTATTGCAATTACTTCAATACGTAAAAGTTATAATGCTCTTGATTTAACTGTTTTTCTTTTTCTTTCTTTCCTTGTTTTCATCTTTTTCATTTTGTTCGTTAGAAACGAGTTAGGGTTATCGCTTCCACGCACTCACTTATCTCTCTATCTTTTCGTTTCTACTGACACATTCTCCTTCTCCCGCAGTGCCCGCATATAAGGATGCTAGAAATTAACACGGCAAAGTATTTATTCATTTGCTAGCAAGACCTGTGGATATACTACAGTATGATAATTCAATCATTACAACGTTTGATATGTTTACTTAAGAGCTATTGCTAAATACTTCAATACGTAAAAAAGTATAATGATCTTAATTTAAACTCTCCCACTCTTTTTCTTTCTTTCCTCCTTTTCATTTTTCATTTTGTTCGATTGAAACAGATTAGCGTTATCGCTTTCGCGTACTCACAACTCTCTGTATCTTTCCCCTACTCTTCTTTCTTTCTTTCTTTTTTCTTTCTTTCTTTCCTTGTAATGATATTTTCTGTGTATCATGTCCTTTTCCTTTCTTTTCTTTATTTATAATAAAAACAGAATGATCAATTATTTAGCTGAACTGACGACACTGATAAGAAATAAGAATTCTGTGGATAAGCAACATCAGATAATCAGGATTTACATTTCTACATTTAATCTAGCACGATTTCGACGTTCTCATTTTTAACCACAGAATGTTTCAAGGTAGTAACGGTCGAAAAATTAGGGAACAAGAGTATTACTATATAGATTAGGTTGTCTTTGTGTTAGACTTTTTTTAATAATTAGAGAAAATTATTAGATTTGGTCTTCGAAAATATTTTTAGGTAATTCCAAATATCTGTCATAGAATTTGGCTCTGTAGATCTTTTATCCGATTTTATATTAGAAAAAAAAAATGAAATGTTGAAAACCTACTTAATATGGCGTCACGTTTATGAGATGTCAAGATCGAGAGATTATGATCTTTGATAGATTCATTGCCATAAATTTTGAAAAATGTTGAAAGGTTATATTAGCCAATGAACTGGCAGAATTTGATGAGTTCGGTAAAGCAAATACAAAAAGGAAAGAAAGAAAAGAAAGAAAGATAGAAAAGTGAGAGATAGGAAGTGATAACACTTATCGTCTGTTTTAATGAAATAGAAAAAGAAACAAGAAAGAAAGGCGATATATATATATATTATATATTTACATACCAGACCCTCCGCACGAGCAAGATGTCACACACGGTCAATTTCTTAAGCGGAATTCAACAGAGTTTTTGAATTAAGAGTTTTCCTTCTCCTAGACCGGTTGCCTAACCAAGGTTAAAGAGCCCAGTCTGCCCTACTATTTACCCATAGCTGGAGGGAGAGTAGGATTCATTCCTTTCCCAAGGGTATTAGCGCTAAGTGAAATGCAATTACCACGTCCAGGATTTGAACTCGGGGCGACGAGTCCATTTCCCATGACTTTAACTATTACACCACGCGCTTCCTCGAGAGATAGATATATAAGTATGAGATTGGGTAAATACGACAAAATGTTGTTAAAATTGAGGAAAAAACGGATAAATCTGAAGAAGCCCGTGTACATACCGAGGCGAAGTATCGATTGAATGAAGTTGTTTTGTGTTTTATCCGTTTTTCCTCATTTTAACAACATATATAAGTATATACGAGATAAATCACAAAAGCAAAGGTATATCAAATAGAAAAAAAGAAAAAAAAGAAAGAAAGAAGGAAGGAGAAGGAAAAGTGAGAGATAGATATATCAGTATATTCAATAGTAATCCCAAAGGTAAGGTCTCCAAAATATTTAGAAATCACAGAAACGTTTTTCTTTTTTTGACAATGATGTTTACACTATTTTAAATACTTTATAGAATTATGGTATCTTTGGTTCAAAATGATTTTTTTTTTTTTGTTAATAATAGCTCTGAATTCTTACAGTGAATCCAGCCTTTTTTCTTTCTTATTTTGGCTGTTAGTATCTTATCCAGAAGAATAGCAGTTTTTCTATTGCACAGAGAAAGACGAACCTTTAAATGTGGATCGATGTTTATCTTGTGTATAATGATGTTAAGCCCATTTTTATTAACCTTTGACCTTATCCTAAGGCACTCGCCCTCCTATACGTAGGACACGCTTTTGTGTATGAAAAATCAAATTACACTATGACCTGATCGATCGCTTGGGTAACACGCCAACGGCATTGTGGCATTTTTCGTGACAATATGGTTACTCGATGGTGCCAAACAGACTACTTACTGTATAAGAAATAAACAAATAAAATACAATTATTCGTCCATTTCATTATTTTTGTTTATCATATTACCATATTTTCTGTATGCACAACGTCATCTCCCTCGGATCTATGGAGAATTTTGTACATTTAATCCACTTTAAATTTCGGGATGTGTATATTCTGTCATAGAATATATATATATATATATATATATATATATATATATATATATACTTTGGTGCGGTACCAAGTTTCTTGGTACAAGGTGATTCTAGGTGGGTCCTAATTCTCTACCAGTAGTTTGTTGTAGAGTTCAGGTTACGTATGAGAGCTCAATGTTTAATTATTGTAAACAGGGCAAAGTTATTTGGGAATAAAAGGCCTTAAATACCATGGGTATCGTGGTTATGGACCATTTCCACTCTCGAGTATGCTCACGAGCTTCTTCAGATATATATATATATATATATAATATATATATATATATATAATCCAAAAGTTCAGAGAAGAAATCTTCCTTACGACATAGGAGTTTTTTAAAACAACTTATCGCAGTTTGAGAGCTCAATGTGTGCTCTTATTGTTAGAGTCACAGAGCAATAATATATATATATATATATATATATATATAATATATATATATATATATATTAAATTCATCGGGGTGGCCTAAAGTTTGTATCAGCCAGTCAGCGAGGGAGTCTATCCCATTTGCACTAAAGTTAGACCAAGGATATTGTGTTTTCGTCTGAGGTGGAGCGCCATATCTACTATCAGCTCCTTACTTTACCGCAAACATCACTGTGCTACTCATACGCTGAGTTGACGTGGGCCGATATCGAACTATGAAACTTGTGGTGTCTAACCGAACGCTAAATATAACTTTCTTTTTATACATTTGTGAGTGTGTATATGTGTGTGCACGTGTGTGTATGAGTGAGTGAGTAAGTGTGTTCGTGTGTGTTTGTGTGTGTGTGTTTGTGTGGGCATGTGTGTGAATAAGTATAAATGATGTGTACACACTCGCATAAAGGCATAATTACATATAAACTCTCCCAAGTACTAGTAAACCAAGAA
>CM042149.1:122289562-122310386 GCA_023376005.1 Doryteuthis pealeii
TTGGTGTGAAGCAGTATATATCAGAAACTCAGTTTTGAATTGTTAAGTTTAGTTTTTTATATATATATATATATATATATATATATATATATATATATATATATATATATATATATATATATAAATATATATATATATATATATATATATATATATATATATATATATATATATATATATATATACACATATATATATATACATATATATATATATAGAGAGAGAGAGAAAGAAAGAGAGAGAGAGAGAGGAGAGAGAGTGAGAGAGAGAGAGAAAAAGTGAGAGAGGGGTGATATTTGAAAAAAAACCCCAGAAATCGATAGATAAATATGTTAAGAGTAAGATAGATAGATAGATAGATAGATAGATAGATAGATGTATAAAAAACAGCGGTAGATAGATAGATGTGCGAAGAAAGAGATAGATAGATAGATAGGTAGATAGATGAATAAAAATAGTGGTAGATAGATAGATGTGCAAAAAAAAAGAGATAGTAAAATAGATACATTGATATGAAAAGACTAGGATAGATAGATAAAGAGATAAAGAGATAGATAGATAGATAGATAGATAGATAGATAGATGTATAAAAACAGCGGTAGATAGATAGATGTGCGAAAAATGAGATAGTTAAATAGATACATTGATATGAAAAGACTAGGATAGATAGATAAAGAGATAAAGAGATAGATAGATAGATAGATAGATAGATAGATGAATAAAAATAGAGGTAGATAGATAGATGTGCAAAAAAAAAAAAAGAGATAGTAAAATAGATACATTGATATGAAAAAGACTAGGATAGATAGATAAAGAGATAAAAGATAAAAAGATAGATAGATAGATAGATAGATAGATAGATAGATAGATAGTTGTCAGAAGCTGCATCAGATAGATAAATCGTTAAATGGATAAGAGGTAAGTGGACAGGTAAAAAGAAAAATCGGTGTTACTGAATGTTATAATCTGTTTCTCCAAAACACCACACACAACAACAGCATGAACCGTGTGAAAGTGAACAGGAAATGAACAATAACTGCTTGTGATAGGATAAAATTAATTATTTAACATCCAGCAAAACAATAATTTTAAAGATTCAAATGTTTTATTCTTAAATAAAACAAAGATTTGCACTAGACATCATTCAAACGGAACGAAAGTTACATAGAATGTTCGAAAAACGACAGACGAAAATTTGCATAAATGCATTTAGATTATATTTTTGTGGATATTCATAAATTCATGAGGAAGTATAAGTTCATCTATCATTTAATTTCAGAACCTAAGATACCTTGGCACAAATTACTAATTAATCAACTTGTACTTAATTAGTTTCTATTCGATATTCTACATGAAGACATATTTTCTGGTTTTTTTTTCTATTTATCTCATTCAGTGTCGTAATTTCTTCGGCCCCGGCTAGGTATCGCGTTTGTAAAAGTTTAATTTCCTTTCTTTTTCTTCCTTCACTCACTCTCACTCTCTCTCTCTTACTTTTTCAAACTACGTTTCTAAGCATATATAATCCACCATCATTTAATATAACAGTATCATACATACACATATATATTGTTAGATTTTTCTTACTACTCAATTGCAGATTTCTTATATGTTATACGCCTTAGATCACACACTCACTTCACCACAACATACTCATTACACACTCCACTCACACATACGCACGCGTGACACACACATCACCACATACACAACACCACACTCATACACACACACCCAACACACACACAATTATCACTTATCAACGTATTATGGTGGTTATATAATAATATATTATACTATATACGTTCAGCTCACTATTATATTATAGTTATATGTTAAATATGTATAAATATTATATATTACTCATATATTATGGTATATACGTGTAATTATAGATAAGTATAATTTAAAATGAAGGACAGTAAATGTGGGAGCGATTCTGTCGATGGAGAGCAGACGTATGATCGTAAACTAGATAATCATAAAAATAAGACCATGCTATCTTGCCCGAGAATGAGATACTTACACCCTTTTGTAGGGCCTATTACAACTGGTATTTATTATTATAACAGACTCTGAGGCAAAATAATATAAAACTACAGTTTTGCGTTTATCATTTGACTAAGAAACACAGAATAGACATAGACAAACAAATAGAAAAACCGGAAGCACCAACAAGCAAAAAATGCAAAAGGAATGCGAGACAATGACAAATATCCCAATAAGATAGAGATGGGCTCAAAGCGAACGAAAATAGTGCAACTATCTACACTGACAATCAACCAATTATGGTGGGTGATAATTGCGAATCATAGAATAGTGGCGTCAATGTGAGCACTATATATATATTTCTCTGATAACTGAGACGTTATCCTCCGGGTTAAACGTTTTGTCTTTGTTAACCCAGTTACATGAAAATTGTTTCTTAAATATAACCGGTTGTAGTAGATTTCTATTCTATTAGCATCGGCTGGAAAATAAACTAAAGCCGTTAATTCCTAACGTTAGTAACAATTCCCTGTGTACATTTTGGTTTCTAAAGGAGGATATGAAATGTTAATACTGGACACTTTGAAATGCCTAAGGGACAGAAAGAAAAAGGAAAAAGACCGGACCTATGGATATTTATTACTACGTCCTTTTAGAGTATTTATGACTGTCAGGAGCCAGGATTGTACTCTATCTATCCTCTGATGGACGACTTTCCGCCTGTTTCTACACACGAAATGGAGCCACATTAACAAACTTTCTTTTCTTAATTTTATTTCATTCGTTATTTCCTTCAAACCTTGTTTTTTAATATTTCTTCTTCATTTTATTTTTTTTTGCGTTATGGTAACCATCATCTTCTTTTCCTTCCTTTTGTCATCTTTTTTCTCTTGTTTTTAAAAATTATTCTGATACAAAACGTTTCCGCACTGGGTAATTCCATGGTCAAAATCCTACAAGTCATGTCACTCAACCCACTTCAATTTCTTCGAAATTTGTACACGTTTCATTGATGGTCAAAGTTAGACAATCCTTCAAAATTGAGCTTCCTATTCGAAGAATGGCGGGTCGTATGTCGATTTTTGTCCTCCCAAATTTGAGAAGGGATAAGCGAAAAGTGAATGACTTTATTGTAATCTATTTTTGTACTGAAATGATTCTAGAGCTTCCCTACTCCTTTTAGGAATTGCTTATTCGGGTCGAAAGTGTCTAACTTTAACCATAGTCATATCACTATGATTGAATTTCAGAAAACATTGAAGTGGTGGGAGAAATTTCTAATTTTTCTGGATGATTTTGACAAGGAAATTGATCCTACTATTATTTTCCAGTTTTGTTCTTCTTGTTGAAATACTTACTATTTTCATTTGTTCTTTTCGTTTTCTTATCCACCATTTTTTTATACTTTTTTCCTTCAATTTCCCCTTCTTTTTTTTCCCTTTATTTCTCTTTATCTTTATTTTTTTTTTCTTTATTTTTCTATTTTTCATTGTCTTTGCTTTTTTGTCTTTTTTTCACAGTCCTTATTCCTTTTTATATGATATTTTCATTACTCCCATTCTCTCTTTATTTATTTTTTTCATTCCTTACATACTAGGATTTTGATCAGAGTCTCGTCGTTGCACTTAAGGATATCATGTAGTTAACTTCATATCCTAATGCTGCGGGTAACGAATCTATTCATTCATGGAAAAACACTAATAAAAAATCATATATTTTGTATTATTTCATTTTATAAGGTGGTCCATATCACTCATCTAAGGTACTGACAGGTCGCCGTTGCTGTAAACGTATCATGTAGTTACAATCTAATGCCTGGCGGTTCCTATCTGTCTTTCGCTGTTAGGGATAAGTATGAAGATTATTCACACACAGCAATTCCAGGTACATTCTGTTCCCGATGTATCCATATTATGTTTCATTAATTCACCTAAGTCACACCCTAATACTAAGTACTTATTAAGAATTTATTACAGTCTCATTGTTGTTTGTATCTAATAGATCAACATATAAATTGACTGGTTGGTTACCATTGGTTTACTATAAGAATGAGTAATCAGTTTGTCGCATGTATATTCATTCTGACTGCCAGAGTCTTCGTCTAAGCTTTAAACATCTTAACTGTTACATCATACTTAATAATACTGGTCAGGCTCCTCGTTTCGTTAAGATTTATATAATCGGATTTATGGCTATCTGATCAGACTCACTTCGTGGCGTCATAGGGACAGTTATTGAATTCTTATTTTCACTCCCACTATTTATTAGTAAAATAACTGATCTTAGCATTAGACTTCCCATATACGTTTACCCCCCTCGCACTCCCCCTCTTAAGTATCACCCATACTGGATTGCTATTATTAGATTCCCGACCACACTAAGCTCGGCTTATAGACTATATTTTAGTATGATTTTCTCAATTATTACTTAAAAGTACTGATACGGCTCTACTCGTTCTTAAGTAGTCACCTTGGTTACTTCATATTTGATTTGATTATAAGACTCTTCTGGTTGTATGATCTTAATTATAATTATTTACTCATCGATGAATTAAATTGTACTGTGATAGCGCCTTATACCTACGTTTCTTTTAAAATAGTCACCCCATCTATGTATTGACTAGACTCTTACTGTTGCTAAGTATGAAATTATTAAATCCAATAATGCAATACCTAAGTTTATGTTGTAAGAAGCTCCTGGCGTTTTTATGTAGTCACCCAATTTTAACTTGTATTAGATAATACTCCTTCGTTAGACTTAAGTATGAATTATTCACACGGCTGGAAAAGTCTCTTTAAGTACTTGGCTCCAGTAACGCGTCCTACTATCGTCTTCTTAAGTAGTTCACACCATCGACTATAGCATAATATATACGATACAACGAACCATCCACTAGTTGCTTAAGTATGAATTATTCACTCTCTAAGTACTGGATAGGGCTCCTCGTTCTTAGAGTAGTCACCATTATGTATTGAGAGAATCTTTCGTTGGCTTAAGTTGAATTATTACAGCCCATATCGATCAAAGGCGTAAGACTGGATTCATGGGCATAGCTCCTGATGTTTTAAGTAGTCACCACATCATACTGTAATTACAGATCACAAGAACTTCATATCGTTCGACTTACAGTATCGAATTACAATATCACAGTACCACACAATCTCAACGTTCTAGATCAAGGACTTCCATCGACTCTATCCTTACACGACTAGACTACACCACCACCTACAACTGATATCTCAGATACACACAGACTCTCTTCGTATCTGCATCTACTTCAAGTAATGAATTTTCACTCATCTAATAGGCTGATCAGGCTCCTCCGTAGGTTCATTAAGATCACGCTCACACACCCACTATCACAGGATATCGCTATTGATATTTAACAGACTCCTTACACCGTGGACTGCTTAAGATATGAATTACACAATTCCACTCATCACTAAGTACTGATCAGGGCTTCTCGTTTTTGTAGTCAACCTATCTATGTTTGATGCACACTCTTCGTTGCTTAGTTATGAATTATTTCCCCATCTAAGTCACAAATCAGAACAAACTACGGGCTACTATCGTATCATCTTAAGTAGCTACACCCCATAATCAAATCTACTTCGACACCCAAGCAACTACTTCGATTAGATGTAACGTACTGAAATATTTATATATCACCAACTCTAAGCATACACCTATCACACACGCATCGGGGCTCCTCGTATCTCTTAAGTAGACATACACACCAATCTATGTATTGGATCAGACTCACCATTCACGTTCGCTCATCAAGTATAGGAAAATTAAATTACAACCACACACAACCCTACACACACTCAACGATACTCAAGGTACACGAAATTCAGCTCCACCTCACGTCATTCTTAGTGTCATCCATCTATTGTTGATAGACTTCTTCGTTGCTCATCAAGTAGTGACTCTATATCACTCATCTAAAGTACAACCTACGCAATCACAGGACAGACTCCTCGTTCTATGTAACAAGTTAGTCACACAGGCACCTACATAAATGTATTTTTATAAGACTCCTTCCGTTGCTATCAAGGAGTCATGGACATATATTCACCCGATCTAAGTAACTGATCAGGCTCCTCAGTTTTTCATCTCAAAGCTCGATCACACCACACCATCATATCAGTATGTGGGATCATGACTTCTTCGCTAATGCTTAAGTTCGAATTATTCACCCATCATCTAAGTACTGATCAGGCTCCTCGTTTCTTAAGTAGCTCCACCCATCTACTAGTCTATATGAGGTCAAGACCACTGCTTAGACTTTGCTAATAAACGATATGACACACATTATTCACCATCTAAGTATGATCAGACTCCTCGTTTCTTAAGTAGTTCACCCATCCATCGTATTTATAGACTCTTCGGTTGCTAAGTTGAATTATTCCCCATCTAAGTCTTGATCAGACTCGCTCGTTTCTTATGTAGTCTCCCATCTTATATATTGATAGAACTCTTCGTTGCTTAAGTATGACATTAATTCACACATCTAAGTCTCGATCGGGCTCCTTGTTGCTTAACTATGAAATAAACTTCATCTGATTACTTATTAGGCTTGGCATTGCCTTAAGTGCTCATTTTCCCATTCTCTCCTTTGTTTACATCTCTTTTTTTTTTCATTCCTTTCTGAGTTTAATTTTTCATTTACATGCACTCTCTTTCTGCTCATTGTAATGCCTTTTTCTTTCCTCTTTTTTCGCTGTTTCTCCCCCCCCCTCTCTCTCTCTCTCTCTCTCTCTTTCCAACTTACTCTCTCTCTCTTTCTCTCTTCTACTCTTCTCTCTCCTCTCTTCCTTCTATTCTTTCATTTTTACATTCTATTCTCTTTCGTTCTTATTCTACTATGGTTACTAGGAATTTTTTTCGCCTTTTCATTTTATCGTAATATTTAGTCATTTCTCTATTCTAACTCTTATACCTCATTACTAAACTCGTTATCTTATCCTATCCTTACTTCCTCTCCTAACTTCCTTTTCCTTCTCTTCTTTCTTTCTTTCTTTCTTTGCTTTTTCATACTTGATACATAGGGTTCGTATTCGAGTCAAATCGTTACTCGATTCACTACTCATCAGTATTCATTTTTTTGGACAAACATTATCTCTAAACTTCATTCTCATCTTTTTGTCTTTCACTTTTAACAAATGTAAGACCTAAATACACACACACACAGTACAATACAACATTAGCTTTGTTCTGTCTTGGTTTGTCTATGTTATAGTTATCTTTCTTTCTATTCTTCTCTTATCAGTTCTTACGTTTTTATTCCTTATGGTTCAATTCTTTTTTCTTTCTTTTCTCTCTTCTTCTTTTTTTTTCATTCATCAAACTTTCATGATTTGCCTTTTGAAATATTTTATCTCTTCTACCTTCCAAAAAATATTTCAACTATTCAATTTCCTTTTCTTTCTTTCTTTCTTTTCTTTCACCAGCACATGCTGGGTATACTTTTTCTTCTCTCTCCACTCAATTTCTGCTTTACTTTCTTCAAATTGTTTTTTTTTTTTCACGTCTTGTTCTTTTCTTTTAATCTATTTTTCATTCATTCTTTTTTTCACTTTCTATTTCTTTCTTTTTCCTTTTTCTTAAAAAATTCTTCATTTTCATTTCCTTTCTTTCATTCCTTTTCTTCATTCTTTCATCGATTCGCTTTGTTGTTTTCTTTCTTATTTCCTTTTCTTCTTTTTTCCTTTTAGCCTTTTGATTTCTTTTTCTCTCATTTTGAAACTTCTTTATTTTCCTTCCTTCTTTCTTTCCTTACTTTCACTTATTTACAATAGACCGAAAAATGACAACATGGAAAAATGCAGGTCGAATTCAACATTTGGACAAAAGCAAACACAACCAAAAATAGTTTCCCACTTCGACAGTATAACCGTAAAAGCTATTTTAATCATTGTCATCCTTGACAGGGGCCAATATTTGTTTTAAAAAAAAGGAGAAGAACAACGGAATTCAAAAGCAGGCATATAAACTAGCAGCTTCATCTTAATAAGACCGTCACGAATGAATTTCATGGGACATGCAACTCCGCCACCAAACGAGAATCAAGACGCCTAGACTTATAGCTTTTGTACATACTTTTTACTGGTCATTCTTTATCTTTCTTTTTTTCACTCACACGGCACATTGTTTATTTCATAATACTATACGGTATACTAACTATACAAGTATAATATATATATCAGTAATGTGTGTGTGTGTGTGTTGGTTTGTGTGTGTGTGTGTGTGTGTGTGTAGAATTTTTTAAAAAGAACACTTCCTTGTTTAACAATTTTATTTTTTGAATCTTTTCGAGATTTTGGTCTGGCCACTTATATAATTTTGGGCATGGAATTCCGATGATAAAGTCCACCAAGGTTCAGGCTCCAGAGTAACTATTCGCACTTCGAACGTGTCAAACATCATCAACGGGGTGAATGTACATGTTCCAGTTATTTTCTTATTAATTATATTAAGTTTGTGGAGGATTGAAAAGCGAAGAAGAATTGACTGAGAATAGGCGTTATAAGGGCATTATTAAAACAATGCTGAGTCACACAGCATTGGACAATTAATTTTGTTTAGGATGGTTTGTATTGTTCTTATAGATATACGGGCTTCTAGTATTAGTTAAAACATATGGAGAATGTGTCTTTTTTTTTAATTCTAACAATGTATATATGAAAGAATGCTGCCAAATACCAACATACACACATCACACACACTTAACACACACACATACACACACAACATATATATATTATATATATATATAATATATAATATATATTTATTAAAATATAATGGTAAAGTGTAATGAATGGATGAAAATAAAATGAATGAAATGGGAGGGGGAAAATGAAAAATTCTTTTCAAAGGGCGCCCTCCAAAAGTATTAGAAGCTATTTTGAGTAGTGGGGTCCTGTATAGAAAGTTTTTTCCCATCCATTATTCAGTCTTCTTTGAAGCATAAAATTAATATCAATTATTCTATAAAGTTATAGAGAAGATAAATCCGTCTCTTACCTTTGTTCAAAATGGGTTAAATTTATATATATACCTAATCTTGTCTGGTTAACTTCCGGTTGAATATTGCTAATTTAGTAATAATCAATCGATTCAAATTGAAAAAAAAACGGTCATAGAAGAATTTATTTACTTAGCTTTTTTAGTTTAAAATTAAAATAATATTATTAAAAATTATAGATAAGATAGTGATATAAAAAGATTATTTTTTATTTATATATTTAAGAAAGATGATAGAATAATTTATGAAAAACTTATATTGTTATGAGTATTTTTTAATAAATTTAAAGGTAAGTTATGTAATAAATTTAAATATTGGTTCATTTGTACTAAAATTTGACATTACGCGTCGCTCTGAGTCTCTCCACTTAATTGAGGAATTAACCAACAAGCGGCTGGATTATCTGATACTCACCATAGTATAAATATATGTCTTTTAGTAAAGTTGGGAGGTATTTATACGTTGTTATAGAGAATTTTAAATCTTATGATTTTAATAAGTTTTCATGGCAAATGATAAATACTAAATTATTATAGGTATACTTATATACTCTCAATATTTAACTTTTGTATATACAGGCAGGATAGGAAATGATCATCATATTGTTAATATATATTCTTTTCTGGACTCCATAATCTAATACAGGCATAGTTTACGCTTGGGAATTACACTTTAATACATATAAATACACTGGGATTCATTATATCATATGGTCTAATCTTTGTTTGCATAATAATTGTAGTAGTAAGGACTAACGATATATGTTTGAAGTATAGATCTTTACCAGAGAAGTACTATTACTGAAAACGGCTCTGAGTAGTGCTTTATTCTGCTGGGACCGACCCTCCCCCGGAAAAAAACAAATGAGCCTGCAGGGGATTCTTTCAGGTCTTAGAAGGATAACTCGGGAAATCGAAAAAGGATCGCTAGTTAAACATCTGACTTAAAAGTGCCTTTGTTAAACCTTTGTAGAAAAACATCTATTCAACGTGCTTCAGTCTCTATAGGAATAATATATATTAAATTAGGCTTTTAAATAATAGAATTAATAACTAGCCTATAAACGTTATATAATATATATATACAAAATCTATAGGCTAAACGGGTAGGCTAAGTTCTTTAATGGTAGATAGTGTGGCGTGTGGGTGGGATGTGATTGATGGTGTGTGTGTGTGTGGGTAGTTAATACATATAACGATCCTTTAATGTTGTCCGTGTCCGTAGAAATTGCCTAATATGCATGCTTTTAATTGTTTTAAGGGGAAGGTATTACTGTTGACCCTTTCAATCAATTTAGAAAACTCGTAGCATCACATCAATCTGAAGCTAGAATCCTTTCAGCTGGATCACAATTTTTCCCTAACTCATCTCCAATAAGTCCCCCAAGTTTTCATAATTATATTTAAATTAAACATTGGCAACATGAAATGACAAGAGACAGGTGACTAATTACATTACGCAATTACTTTATTTTACCCACCGTCGTTAACAAGGTGTGTCAAAATTATCGAGATCTTCGGTACTTTTTGACACATTTGTATTCGAAAAAATAAGTTGCCATTCATTCATATCTCATTTTAATGAGAATATAAAGTGTCTCAAAAAAGTACCAAGTTTAAAGCTGTATTTACCAAGATACGAAATGAACGACAAGTACAAAAATCTCGATAAGTTTTTGAACCCACCTTGTGTATATATATATATATATATTTATATTCATATTGGAGTATTATTATTACATATAATTTATTTATTCGGATAATTATAATAATCAGAGTATCACACACACGCACACACACATATACTATAGTAGTATTTGGGCCTTTCAAAAATATAGGTCAAATAAAGTTATTATAATAATATTAAATACTTTACAACAATCTTAAAACAAACATCCCAAAAAATCAATTCCTTCAACGGGCATGGTTGGTTAATTTCTTCACACAACGTCGCGTCTCATATGGTAGACGTGCTTTATATTGTACAGGTTGATTTGGCAGGTTGTCGATGCGGGACTGTTGGCCGAGCGGTAAAGTCATAGCTTGTCTGCTGGAACTCACGGTTCGATTTCTGTAAGGAGGGAATCGTTAGTATCATCGCTGATGGAATTAATAAAGTTGAACAGACTGTACGAATGTTCCTAGCATCGCATATCATTTGCGACATTCAATTTTATGGTTATTTTCTTATAATATCGAATTTTAAACAATATACGCATTGTAATGCCTTCAAGCAAAAATTTATTAAATAGATATATATACTTTATCAACAAATGCTCTAAAAAACAAACATCAAAATTTTTATTTTATATATATATATATATAATTATATATAAAAACATAAAGCTAATTGGTAATTGCTTGAAAGCATTGTTAAGTAGTTATAAATAAATAAATCGAAGGCATACATGCGTAAAAAATAAGACAAAAGATGTTAATATGTCTATCGATTTCACAAGCGAAGCTTTATCGTGAGAGACGAGATTCAGAAATGACGGCCTTATGTTTTTGTTTTTTTTATATTTGTGTGGGTATAATTTCTCTTCTTATTTCCTTTTCTCTCCTTTTTTTCCTCTCTTTCTTCTTCTCTCCTTTATGAATGGCGAAATAACTGTAATTTCTTAATTTCTCTCTTTATCTTATTTATTTAGAATACTATGTATTACTCCGATAATATGATTCGCTTATAGTGGATTATTTTTGAGTTTTGAAATAAAATAAGAATGTAAAAATCTCGTGTGTAAGTAATCTTCGCCTATGTGTTTAGATTTCTCCATTTTTAGCAACAGTGTTGTGAGCGTGTATAAATGATTATACAATAAGCTAAGAAACAAAATAGTACGCAATAATCTCAGAATATATGTTATAATAATTAATAAAACAACGGTATTATAATTTAAGGAAGTTTTTTATTATTGCCTCTTCTTCATTAATTTATTTTCTTCATGTTGATCGTCATTTATATATCCTTTTTCTATAGCTATCTATTTATGTCTTTATTATCGCTCATTTTGAATCAATCCTTATTTTCTTTCTTACTTAAGACATTTACATTCTTGTTTACTTTAAATCTCTCTTCTCATCTGTTTGTGTTGTTTTTTTTTATGTTTTAATTTTTATCGTCTTTTTTTTTTTCTTATTTATTCCTATTAGTTCGTGTCTCCATTCGCAAACATCCGCCATTAACTTAAGACCTTAACTCGTTATTAATCAATCAATCCAAGATATGATTTATCTTTAAAGAATTAAGATAATAAATGAAATATTAATTCCGTATTAATAGTCATATTAATAAAAATAGTTGAAGTATATATCATAATCTTATTTTTTATTTTATGTTACTATGTATTTTCTTGAATATGTACTTTGCATATATAAAATCTAAACATATGAAGATAAGATAATCAATCCGACTGAAATATATTGCAAATATTTTTTCTCTCAATTTAATTATTAAAAGTTAATAGATTTGTTTATTTAATTTTAGAAAATATCTAATTTAATTTCTCCAGTAATTTAAGACAGATGAAGTTATTTATGAAAAAAGGAAATACACGTGGATCATCGAAGAATTTGATTTTAATAATCATAACTCAAATCATAATATCACATTATTGTGCTTTAATACTAAAAAACTTAATAAAGATCTTGTTATTATAATCCATCTACTGCCAAATGTACTCATTATGCGAGTCACTTGTTCAGGAGCACCTAATTATTCTTGCGAACAGCATACAACATCAAATGTTCATGAATATAATTGTAAAATCTCCAATTGATTAGAACGAAGGTGAATGGCACCTTCAGAAATAACGATCATACAATTAATTCACACCTAATCCAAGCACACTTGGTGAAATTATTTTTCTTTTTTTACCTGTTTATTTTTTATTCTTTATATCTCGATATCCAACGTGTATATTCATTATTTTTTTCTTCATCTGTGATATTGACTGGAATTATTAGATACTTTTTCTAAGGTAACATCTTTTTTTTTTAATATGAAGAATATATTGCAATTCTGTCGGAGAATTTCTATATGTTTAGTTTATATTTGCAAAGTAATTCAAGAAAGTAAAAAAAAAAGATTAGATATATATCTTAACTATTTTTTATATGAACAAATAGGATTGTATTTTCTTTTATCTTATTCTTTAAGAAATCGATTTTTTTTATTGATGTGATAACGATTGGTCTTAATAATGGCGATGGTTTCAATGGGAAACACGGCTTAGGAATAAATGAAAAAAAAAATAAAAAAATAAAAAAAACAAAACAACAAACAATGAAAAGGATTTAATACATTGTAAGTCTTGAAGGAAGAAAGAAAGAAAACAAATAGATAATATAGAATAGATATGATCGATGATAGATTATGATAGTATGATAGATATGATTTATGAAAAGATCTGATATATAGAATAGTAGAGACAGATATAAAACTCTGAATATACATGAATATATATAAACATATATTTGAAATATGTGTATGGGGCAGCATTCTTTCATTTATACATGTAGATTAAACAATTGTTTAACAATTTTATTTTTGATTTTAAAGATAAAAAATAAAATTGTTAAGCAGGAGATGTGTCTTTTCTTTAATTTTAATGTATAAACATATTTTTATATATTTGTGTGTGCGCACGTGCGTGTGTGCGTATATATATATATATATATATATATATATATATATATATATATATATATATATAAAGGTGTGTCAAAAACTATCGAGATTTTTGTACTTTCTTCATTTCTATCTTGGTAAATACAGTTTAAACTTGGTACTTTTGACACTTTATATTCTCATTAAAAAAATAATGAATGGAACATTTTTTTTCAAATACAAAATGTGTCAAAAAGTACCGAAGATTCGATAATTTTGACACACCTTGTATACGAGTGTGGGTAAAAAAGTAATGCCATTTTCTCTATTTCATGTGAAGTTTTTTTTATAAAAAACCGGTGATTGTGGGAGAAGTAGGGATGTGATCACGAGGATACAGCTTCATTTGATGTATGCCTACATGTTCCTATGTTGGTAACTAAAATACCTGTCCTAAACAAATAGCATTACATTTTGACACGACTCGATTCTACACACCACACACACACACACACCCGACTGGACTATTAGAGGTATATAAAGAATAGGTCATGTTAAAGGGAAATTAAGTATGTTAAGGAGTTTAATTAATTTGTTCAATTTGTAAATTTAAGGAATTATTTTTTTTTATATTTCCTATATATCTTTTTTCATTCTCAACACACACACCATTAATATATATATATAATATATATCCATACAAACATTTATATATTATTAATTTTAATAAAAAAAAAATAAAAAATAAAAAAAAAAAGGTATATTAATAGTAAACGTGTAATATTATATATATATTACGTATGATAATTATTATATATCTAGGACGAGCAGGATGTGACTTGAGTTACATTAAATGGTTCTCAAAGTTCCACTCTTATAAGCGGAGTTTAACAGTTTGATTCCGAGTTTTTCTTCTCCTAAGAACTTCAGGTCAGTTTTTTTTGGGGGTGGAGGGATGCGGTCGCTAGGTTAGGGAAGTCTACTAGAGAGGCGTCATGAGTAAGTTCTGTATATGATATATATCATTACATACTATTATATATATATTATTAATAAATTATATATATAATTAGTAATACATAATATATATATTATATTAGTAGAGGGTAACAGGGTATTACTATTAATTATTTATGGTACCATAGTATTAAAAATAACTCTTGTATAATTATCTATAATATAGTGGATATAATGTTATCTCTTTATATATATTGTAGGTTGTTTTAAAATTACGTTAATAATCTACTCTTTTAAATTGATCGGTCAGTTATCCAGTGTACTGATAATAAATTTTATATTTGAGTGTAATATATAAACCTTTTTTGTATGGTTTATAATATGTAAATAATATATAATTTATAATATTATCTATTGAAATCTCTAAATAACTCAATAACAAATATCAGTTTTTCTCAAATTATTAATCAATCATTTTCAATATAAGGTAAAATTATAAAACACTAATATTTTATATTTGGTATTCGCACTGTTATTCTATTTAATTTAATTATTTATATTTTTATTTTGATTCCTTTAGCAACTTAAAAAGCTAAGCTAAATAATTATAACTTCTAGTATTTGAAACGTTTTATTTTTCAATTTGAATTCATTGAATTGATTTTTACAAATGTAGCAATATTCACCGGAAGTTTTAACCAGACATATTGTATATGGTATTACTATTATTATCAATTATTTGAAACTGCCATTAGTGAACTAAATGGTAATGAGACGAATTTTGTCTTCTGCAATAATTAACGATATTGGAGATCAAATTATATTCAATGTTTATGCTTCAATAGAATGAATAATGGATTGTGATGGGAAAACTTTCTATCAGGACCCCACTTTGTCTAACTAAAGATAGTAATCTATTAGGTTCGCTTTGGGAAGGGGTCCCTTGAAAAGAAGGATTGTTTCATTTTCGCTCCATCTTAGTACTTCAATCCTCATTTTTATTTCATTTTCAATTATTTCACTTTTACCATCTATATGTTTTCTATAAATCTATATATTTGATTGGTGGTAGTTTATAATTACTTGTAATCTAACATAATTATACTATACCTCCACAATGTTGATGGTGTGATGTAGCATAGGAAGCACTGCCTCAGTCACAGATCGGGTGCTATGCTCGTGTTTGCATATTGTATTTCCATTTAACTGGGCCCAGAATTCAAAAATTACAAAAATTATAGAAATCAACTCAGTTAAGGATTATGGGCTAAATTTGCTAACCTGAGTCTTTTCTAAGGAATTAATAGGAAAGCTTAGATAGCTTAATAATGAGGATTAAACTAATATAAAAGAACAAATTCATCTACGTAGATATATGTAAACAAATAACTTATGAAGACCCTAACACACTAAGAAAATTAACATACAAACCATATTTAACCTAATAATTAACAACAGTTAATTTCTCCACATATGCAGTATACGGTTCACTTTTAGTTATAGTATTCACAAAATGTTGCCTCATATCAATTATACGTACTACTTTTTTCTCTCAATATCACCATATTTTCTCCTTCAAAAGTCTCCACATTAAAAATCCTTAACCATCATAAATTAAAAATACGTAGGATTACATCATCACCAGCATAGAATTGATTAAGAACCACTCAGATCGAAGTGCCCCGGGTTAAAGAATTACATAATTTGGAACACATCAACCTTTGGTCAGGATCATTATTCACAGAGGATCTTTTTCCATTCCTTAAATTATTTTATTTATTTTTTATGTTTTTGGTCTCTTCATGTTATATTATATTTCAGAAATATAGTCAAAAAATAATATTATAATATAATGTATATAACAGGGTGTGTCATACTTTTTTAAAATATATATATAATATAATTATTATATAATACATAAATTATATGATGGAACATTGAGAATGAAAAGGCAAAGGATACATTAGAGAACCGACTCTCACAAAAACAAACACAAAAACAACATCTTACATTCTTAAACAGCATACATTAAATTTTAAAAATATAAGAACATCTTTTATAACTTACTCACTTATAATTATAATTCTATTTTATAATGAACGTAAATAATGTAGACGGTCTGATGTTGATATATTAGTAGAACATGTAATAAGATGTACCAACAAAGTGAGTTAGGAACAGTTACTAAATCTAGACCTCATAATGTGTCATAGACAATTGTAGGTTAAAGGGAGAGAGCTTGATGTCCATGAAAGATCTATAGAATAGACAGAGATATAATAATAAAATGAAAACTGACTAGGGATTATTATGCCTGAATATATATACATTGAAGATATACCGAGATAATAATATCCTTACATTACCTTTATTTTTTAATCCAATAAATAATATTGGAGCCCTGTCAAGGATGTAAATGAATTTGGGAAATTAAGTTTCTAACGGTTTAATCTAACTGTCGAAGTGGGTTAAATCCCTTATTATATATTGAGATAGTGTGCTTTTGTCCAATGTTGATTTTACGTCATGGTTTCATTTTCCAATGTTTATCTGTGCAACATTTTGATGATTCGGGAACTAGGATTGTAATAGAGTAATTTAAGTAAGGTAATAGAAAGATAGGAAGGATTATTATGTAAAAATTGAACAGTTTCTAAAAATGAAAGAGAAATAAGGATTATCAAAATAAGAGCTAATAAGGTTAGAAAAAAGAGCTAATGGTGTAAATATATTAGAATGAAAAACCGAAGCGAATCGATAGATAAAGTAAATGAAAAGCTTTAATATAAAGGAATGAATATTTGAAAAAGAAAGGGAATGAAAATCGAAGAGTAACTTATTTTTTAAGAAAAAGAGAAAAGTGAAATAGAAATATCTAGAATTTTAAAGTGAAAAAGAAGGAAATGATAAAATAATATAAGATATTAAGGAAGAAAATATAGATACATTTGAGTAGTTAAAATTAAATTCTGATCTTGTAAATTTGCAGAAAGAAGAGAAAGAATTGAATTGAAAACGAAAGAAAGAAGAAATAGAAAGAAAAGAAAACGAAAATGATAATCAAATTATTTATTTTTCATTAAAGAGATAGAGAACAATAAGTCAATTCACAAGTTGTATTTAAAATGAATAAATATTAAGACAAAAGAAAAAGAAATAACAAAACGAATTGGACACACAAGGGAAATAATTAATTAAAACAGTAAGAAGACTAAAGAAAAAAGAAAGAAAAGAGAAACAGAACGAAACAATTACAAAACGAAGACAAAAACAAAAGATACAATTAAATATTAAAACAGAGAACAAAAAAAGTTAGCACATAAGAAAAAATATAAAAAAGTGAAAAAAAGAAATGAAAAAGAAAAGCAATAAAGAGAAAGTTGAAACTCGACAAAAACAGTTATATATTAAATGAAAGGCAAAGTAAATGCAAAGAAAGAAAGAAGAGAGGAAGGAAGGAAGGAAGGAGAGGAAGGATTATGGAAACGTTAAATAACGACAATTTATTTTTTAAAAGGAAAGATAAAAAGAAAAGAATACAAAATGAAGAGGAAAAAAATGTAAAGCAATAGAAAAGAACGAAGAGAATAGATGTAAAATGAATGAATAGAAGAAGAGAGAGAGAGAGAGAGAGAGAGAGAGAAAGAGAGAGAGAGAGTGGAAGAGAGAGGAGAAGAGAGAGGAGGGGGGGAGGAAAACAGGAAAAAAAGAGGAAAGAAAAAGCATACAATGAGCAGAAAAGAGAGTGCATGTAAATGAAAAATTAAACTCAGAAAGGAAAAAAAAAAGAATGTAAACAAAGGAGAGAATTGAAAATGAGACTTAAGCAATGCCAAGCCTAATAAGTAATCAGAGAATGTTTATTTCATAGTTAAGCAACAAGAGCCCGATAGTACTTAGATGGGTGAACTAATTCATCTTAAGCACGAAGAGTCTGATCATACATAGATGGGAGACTACATAAGAAACGAGGAGTCTGATCAGTACTTAGTGGGTGAATAATTCATACTTAGCAACGAAGAGTCTGATAAATACATGGATGGGTGACTACTTTAAGAAACGAGGAGTCTGATCAGTACTTAAGATGGGTAATAATTCATACTTAAGGCAAACGAAATCTTGATCAAAACATAGATGGGTGACTACTTAAGAAACGAGGAGCCTGATCAGTATTGAGATGGGTGAATAATTCATACTTAAGCAACGAAGAGTCTGATGCAATACATAGAGGGGACTACTTAAGAACGAGGAGCCTGAAGTACATTAGATGGCGTGAATAATTCATACTTAAGCAACGAAGAGTCTGATAAATAATAGTGGGTGACTACTAAGAACGAGGAGCTGATCAAGTACTTAGATAGTGAATTAATTCTACTTAAGCAACGAAGAGTCTGATCAAATACATAGATGGGTGACTATCTTAAGAAACGAGGAGCCTGACTCAGTACTTAGATGGTGAATAATTCATACTTAAGCAACGAAGAGTCTGATATACAATAGATGGGTGACTACTCTAAGAAAGAGGAGCCCGATCAGTACTTGATGGAGTGAATATTCATACTTAAGCAACGAAGAGTCTGATCCAATACATAGATGGTGACTACTTAAGAAACGAGGAGCCCCGATAGTACTTGATGGGTGAATAATCATATTAAGCAACGAAGAGTGTGATCAATACATAGATGGGTGAACTATTAAGAAACGAGGAGCCTGATCAGTCTTAGAATGAGTGAATATTCATACTTAAGCAACGAAGAGTCTGATCAATACATAGAGGGTGACTACTTAAGAAACGAGGAGCCTGATCAGTACTTAGATGAGTGAATAATTCATACTTAAGTAACGAAGAATCTAGATCAATACATAGATGGGTGACTAACTTAAGAAACGAGGAGCTGATCAGATTAGATGGGTGAATAATTCATACTTAAGCAACGAAGAGTCTGATCAATCATAGATGGGTGACTAACTAAGAACGAGGAGCCCGATCAGTACTTAGATGGGTGAATAATTCATACTTAAGCAACGAAAGATTCTGTCAATACATAGATGGGTGCTACTTAAGAAACGAGGAGCCGATCACGTATTGTGAGTGAATAATTCATACTTAAGCAACGAAGGTCTGATCAATACATAGATGGGTGACTACTTAAGACGAATAGCTGATCAGTACTTAGACGGGTGAATAATTCATACTTAAGCAACGAAGAGTCTGATCAATACATAGATGGTGACTACATAAGAAACGAGGAGCCTGATCAAATTAGATGGGTGAATATTCATACTTAAGCAACGAAGAGTCTAGTATACATAGATGGGTGACTATTTAAGAAACCGAGGAGCCTGATCAGTACTTAAGATGAGTGAATAATTCTACTTACAGCAACGAAGAGTCTGATCAATACATAGATGGGTGACACTTCAAGAAACGAGGAGCCCGAATCAGTACTTAGAATCGAGTGATAATTCATACTTAAGCAACGAAGTGTCTGATCAATACATAGATGGGTGACTACTAAGAACGAGGAGCCGATAGTACTTAGTGGGTGAATAATTCATACTTAAGCAACGAAGAGTCCTGATCAATACATAGATCAATACTTAAGAAACGAGGAGCCTGACAGTATATAGATGAGTAACTAGTAATGTTTAAGCAACGAAGACTCTGGCCAGTCAGTGTAATGTGATCTTCATTCTTAAGTAACAAGGGACCACCAGCATTTATATGGTGACTACTTGATACTTAAGCACAATGAGACTGATCAGTACTTAGATGGGTGACTAGTTTATACGTAACGCAACGACGAGCCTGGATGGGTGATTACTTCATACTTAAGCAACGAGGACCCGCAGCTTTAGATGGAATACATGATAGCTTAAGCAACGCGAGCCTCGGTCAGTACTTAGATGATGTGAATGAATTTAAAAATAAATAAAAAAGGATCCGGATGAAGAAAGAGGACCCGCCAGCATTTAGATGGTAACTCATGATACTTAAGCAAAGACGAGCTGATCAGTCTTAGATGGGTGCATGAATTAAAATAAATAAAGAAGGAATGGATGATGAATATCATATAAAAGGAAGTTAAGGTGGAAAAAAAGCAAATGAAAAATGAAAAGATAGAAATAGAAAAAAAGAAGAAAAGAAAAAAAGGAAAAAGAGAGGAAAATGAGGAAAAAGTATCAAATGGAAAGAAAACGAAAGAAAAGAAAATTAAGAAGAAACAACTGGAAGAAATA
>CM042149.1:122310396-122327781 GCA_023376005.1 Doryteuthis pealeii
TGTGGCTTGGATTAAATGTATGATCGTTATTTCGTGCCATTCACCTTCGTCTCAATGGGAGATGTTTCAATTATCATGGCATTGTGGGTAGTCTGTCTCGCAGAGAATAATGTGCCGCCTGCAGTTTGCGTCGCTGTTGGAGCTGGCAGAGATGGATTAAACAAGTCTTTTAATTTAAGATAGGCCTTATTTTATTTGTTTATTTTTTTTCTTTTCTTCGTATCCACGTGTATTTCTTTTTTTCTTCATCTGTGATATTGACTGGAATTATTAGATACTTTTTCTAAGGTAACATCTTTTTTTTTTTAAATTGAAATATAATTGCAATTCTGTCGGAGAATTTCTATATGTTTAGTTTATATATGCAAAGTAATTCAAGAAAGTAACAAAAAAAAAAAAAGTAAGATATATATCTTAACTTATTTTTATATGACAAATAGGATTGTATTTTCTTTTATCTTATTCTTTAAGAAATCATTTTTTTATTGATGGTATAACGATTGGTCTTAATAATGGCGATGGTTTCAATGGGAAACACGGCTTAGAATAAATGAAAAAAAAAAATAAAAAAATAAAAAAAAACAAACAACAAACAATGAAAAGGATTTAATAACATGTGAACGTCTTGAAGGAAGAAAGAAGAAGCAAAGAATCAAATAGATAATAGATAGATAGATAGATCGATAGATAGATATATAGATAAGATATATAGATAGATAGATAGATAAAACACGACTGATACTTATGAAGAGAGACAGATATATAAACTCTGAATATACATGGATATATATAAACATATATTTGAAATATGTGTATTTGGGCAGCATTCTTTCATTTAACATGTAGAATTAAACAATTGTTAACAATTTTATTTTTGATCTTTGAAAAGATAAAAAATAAAATTGTTAAGCAGGAGATTGTCTTTTCTTAATTTTACATGATAAACATATATTTATATATATTTGTGTGTGCGCACGTGCGTGTGTGTGCGTATATATATATATATATATATATAATATTATATATATATATATATATATATTATATATATATAAAGTGTGTCAAAAACTATCGAGATTTTGTACTTTCTTCATTTCCTATCTGGTAAATACAGTTTTAAACTTGGTACTTTTTGACACTTTATATTCTCATTAAAAAAAATTAATGAATGGAACATTATTTTTCAAAAATACAAAATGTGTCAAAAAGTACCGAAATTTCGATAATTTTGACACACCTTGTATACGAGTGTGGTAAAAAAGTAATGCCATTTTCTCTATTCATGTGAAGTATTTTTTATAAAACTAAGCCTACATTGAGACCCTAACGGGGCTCAAACAAGAATCCGATGAATAAGACCCAACTTGCCAATCGACAATGTTCTCCTTTTGCATGACTACATACAAACACCAGGAGAAGGAAGAAAATCGCATCATTCAGGTGGACATCTTTACCACATCCTCCATACCACAAGATTTGGCCCTTCAGAATATCATCCCTTCGGTGCCATGAAAGACCGTTTCAGAGGCAAAAATTATTCCAGTCAAAAGGAAGTGAAATCTGTAGTGACGAAGTGGCTCAAAGAACAGTCAAAAAATTTTACGGCAGGGATACATGCTCTCATTCAAAGATGGAACATTGCTATTGAGAGAACGGTGACTAGTGGAGAAGTAGGGATGTGATCCACGGAGGATCAGCTTCAATTTGATGTATGATACATGTTCTATGTTGGTAACTATACCTGTCCAAACAAAATGCATTACATTTTGACACAACATCGTATATATATATATATATATATATATATATCCTTACAGACGAGCAGGATGTGACACAAGATCAATCACTTAAGCGGAGTTTAAACAGGTTTGAATTCCGAATTTTCTCTGAGTAGTATCCGATGGGGCAATTTCTTGTCAAATCATCCAGAAAATTAAAATTTCTCCCACCACCTTCAATTTTTCTGAAATTTCGTACAGGTGTAGACTATGTTAAAGTTAGACACTACCCGAAAGCAATTCTAAAAAGGAGTAGGGAAGCTCTAGAACTCATTTTACAGACAAAAATAGATTACAAAAAGTCATCATTTTTCGCTTTCCCTCTCAAATTTGGAGAGCTAAAAATCGACATAACTCCGCCAATTCTTGGAATAGGAAGCTCATATTTTTGGGGATTGTCTAACTTTGACATAATGAATACGTGTACAGAATTTCCGAAAAATTGAAGTTGGTTGGTGACATGGACTGGAGGATTTGACATGGAATTACCCAGTGGGAAAAGTTGTATCAGAATAATTTTAAAAACAAGAGAAAAGAAGAGAAAAGAAAGAAAAAAATGAAAGAGAAATGTTTAAACGCAAAAACAATAAATGAAGAAGAAATATTAAAACAAGGTTTTGAAGGAAAACGAATGAAATAAAATAAGAAAGAGAGTTGTTTGTAATTGGCTCAATTTGCGTGTAAAAAAAAATTTACCCACTCAGAGATACTGATAGGTACAAATCCTGCGTCCCTGAAGCATAAATATCTAAAAGGAAGTAGTAATAATATCCATAGGTCCCGGTCTTTTTCTTTTTTCTTCCCTTATCATTTCAAAGTGTCAGTAAATACATTTCAATATCCTCTTAGAAACAAATTACACAGGATATGTTACAAGGTAGGAGTTAAACGGCTTTAGTTATTTCCCCTGATCATAATAAAAATCTCTACAATTTATTAAGAAACATTTACTGGGACAAACAAAATTTCCCGGGGACTCGTTCAGAGAAAATATGTGCGTCTCAAGACGCACTAAATCAAAGCATTACCCACTCCATAAGCTGGGGAGGAGAGTTCTATTTCGTCGCCTGGCCATCTTCTTTTGGATTTATTTCATTGGTCTCTTCATTTTGTGCCGGTGCCGGTTGGGTTTGTCTGTGTTCATTCTCTGGGTTTTAGATGATAAACGCAAAACTTAGTTTATTTTTGCTCAGACGTCTTTATTAAAACCGAAGGCCCAAAAGGGTTAAACCATCGCGGCAAGAAGATGGCTTACTTAGGAACAGACGATCATTGCGTCTGCTTCCATCGACGAATCGCCACATTCTGCTCATTTTAACTATTCTTATACATATATACATATATATATATATATATATACATATACATATATGAGCATGTGTGTGTGTGTGTGTGTGTGTATGTGTGCGCGTGCGTATGGGGTGAGTGTGTGTGGTGATGTGTGTGGTGAGTGTGTGTCTAAGGCTTAACAAAGATAACTGCAATTATAGGAAAATTCCATATATATTTATATACTTATTTTTAGTTGGTAATGCTTAAAACGATGGAAAGAAAGAAAAAGTTGAGATGAGGAATGGAAAATAAAAGAAAGGAAATTAAACTTTTCAACGATCACCTGCCGGGCCGAAAATTACGAACTAATAGAAAAAAGAAAAAAAAAAAAACTTGTCTAGAATCAAGGACGAGGTACAAGTTTTGAGGTAGAGGATAGGTCGAAAAAAATAATGATTACTCCCTGAATTTATGAATATTTCTCAAAATAATCTTTGCTTCCATTTTCGTCTGTCGTTTTTCAACATTTAGAATTTCGTTCCGTTTTAATGATGTCAGCAAACTTTTGTTATTTTAAGAAAACATTTGAATCTTTAAAATTTGTTTTCTGGAGTTAAAATTAATTTCCATCACAAGAATTATTGTCTTTCCTTGTTCACTTCACACGTTCATGTGTTAGCCTAAACTAAACAAGTTCAGAAAGAAACAAATATATATATATATATATATATATATATATATATATATATATATTATATATAATAAATTAAAAAGGGTGAATGAATACAGCGCGTTCGAAAAGTCACTATGCACTTATATTTTCTTTAACATTAGTGGCGCGTGCTTTAATGGTTAGAGTCGTAGGAAATGGCCTCGTCGACGCGAGTTCAAATCCTGGACGAGGCCATTTGCATTTCCCATAGCGCTAGTATCATTGGCAAAGGTATGCATCCATATATTTACCTCCAGCTATGGTTAAAATAGTAGGGCAGACTAGGATCTTTAAGCTTGGATAGGTAACCAGTCTAGAAGAAAGAAAACTCTGAATTTGAAAAACTGATGTCAGTCGTTGATTGGGTATTTCTTGTGCAACAATTCTATCCTATCGACTGGGCAAAACGTGCGGATGGTTCAATACAACCCTCCAGCTATATGTAAATAGTAACACAGGCTGAGATCTTTAAACATGGTTAGGCAACCAGTTTAGGAGAAGGAAACATCCTGAATTCAAACCTGTTAAACCCCGCTTAAGAAATTGAACTTGTGTCACATTCTACTCGTATAAAGAGGTTGTTAAATAGGTATATGTATATTCTTATTTACAGGCATGCTTCAAGAATACGGGAGGTAGGCATTTACCCAACCCGTTCGCAATAGGTGTGATATGACACAATGTCACAAATAAGGGACATGAGGACTCGCTATTCAGTAGAAAAGGATTTAAGAGGCTAGCTTGCTTAACATTAAACCATGATGGGACGCGTTTTCTGTTTGCTGTTTCCTGTTTGCTATGGAAAGGGTGTGGCACAATGTCGCAAGTATGGGGCAACCAGCGAAGATAAACCTCACTATTCAAAGTAAAGTTTCTACGACATTAGTTTGCCCCTCGAATGGGGTTTGCTGAAATTAACAGCGTTGATCACAGAGGGCTAGCCCCGCAGACAATACCTGCACCCTCCATTTAATAGGGTAGTGCTGGGTTTATTGCACAGTGCCTGAGGCACCCCATTGAGGGGGGATGCCGACGGAATCAACGCATTTTTTATTAACCGCCATGAGTCTCGGCTTGTGGGTGGTGCCACATTATTAGGGCCATGTGTCTAACCCTTACACTTGGGGTACGTGGGAAATATCTAGTTTGCCAACCATTGCACCACGATATGGCAACTTCTGTTACCCAACCCGTTCGAAAACATATGACACAAGGTCCCGAGTATCGAGCATCGCTATTCACAGTAATGGTTATACCAGGCTAGCTTGCGAACAATTACACCACGATGGAACGCCTTTTTTTACCCAAACCATTCGCCATGGGTAGGATGTAACACAAGTTCACCAGTATGGGGATCAAATCCGCTATTCAAAAGTCATTGATTTTCGAGACTAGTTTGCTAAAAATTACATCAAAATAGGAGGCCTTTTCTTATCCAACCCGTTCACCAAGAGTAATATGTAATACAAAATCGCAAATATGGGGCATCCAGCGAGGATAAACATTACTATTCAGTCTTAAAGGATCTATGGAGCTAGCGTGTTAACCATTGCAGTACGATGGAGCGCCTTTTTATTTACCCAACCCGTACTTGATATATATATATATATATATATATATATTTGAAATGAATGAAAAACTCAATAAACCGTCATCCTGTAATAAATTTATTTCGACCAAAAGAAATTCTAAAACTCCTTAAAATGTCAGTCTCATCAGCACACACACACACACACACACACACACACTATATAATATATATATATTATATAATATATATATATATATATATTATATATATATATATGGTGGAACGGCTTTAAAATAGTCGGCAGGCTCCTAGGAATGACTTTTTCAAAAATGCAGTTCCTAAGAAACATTCTTCTATTCCGAAAAGAGTGAGCAGAAATTAAAAGGTTTTTGTATTTCCTTATACTTCGGTAATCTTCCATGGTGTAAGGTAGTAGAAAGGATGGTAGATGTTTTCGTTCAAATGTATGTGTTTCCAAAGACAGGATATAAGTTAAAAGAAAGGAAATGAATCCGACAGTAGGAGTATGAAAAGGTGGAATGAAAACATCACACAATGCTGTTAAAGAGAAATATACCATATTCTATCGCCCCAGATAGAATAAGACACGTCACAAGTATAGGTCATCTAGAGTTCGCTGACGATGTCGATACGCTATAGACTTTGCTGCCCCCCCCCAAAAAAAAAAATAGATAAAAGTCTGGTGGTTTTACATCTGATATATACCACATCTTTAGAATACATGTTACACGTGTAGTACACGTTCTTTGTTGTAGTCGAAATCTGACACATCAAAAATATGATTAGAAAAATGCACAGTCACATTAGGAAAGACCCTATATATATATAGTCATCCACAGGCAGGTGTTTCGACTTATCAAGTCTCTTCAGTGTGGCTAGACATTTTGTGATCAACCTACTGCCGGGATAGAACTCCGATCGATTCAGCAGCAGTCGGAGAGATTAACCGCTCAGTCATCGTCACCCACAGAATGCGAAGTAGATTTTAACTGTTTTAATACACACATCTGTATGTATATAAGGTCCGACATAAAGTGCTTCATCCTTTTATATGAGAGCGTTGCATTTACACTTTAGTTGGCAGTCATCAGCGAAATCCACACCAGAGTGCTCAACCATATATATATATATGTATGTGGAAGAATGAATAAAGAAAAGAAAGAAATAGAATGGATAATAAAAGATGAATTTAGTCAATATCACTTACACATGTGTTTTGGTCAGTTCATCTGTGCGAAAATATTCCGCACACAGAGAAGATTCGACCTTCATCAGAGTGAAATTTTATTTTGAATGAAAATAAAATTTCACTCTGATGAAGGTCGAATCTTCTCTGTGTGCGAAATAATTTCACACAGATTAACTGACCAAAACACATGTGTAAGTGATATTGATTTTTTCTTCTTTTATTATCCATTCTATTTCTTTCTTTTCTTTATTCATGCTTCCTCATATTGACTGATTCATTTCCAACTTCCATTTTTACACACACACACACACAACACACACACACAAATATATATATATTATATATTATATATATATAATATATATATATATATATATATATATATATATATATATAATGTACGAACTTCTGTGCACTTTCGCAACCCTAAAAACTTTGTAAAACTTATTTCTGTTTGATATGAATATTGGATATCAAGAAAAACTGCGCAAAAATGTAAATATATGAGACAAATCGATTATTTAAAAATTCGTATTCGATAGGAATATTTGATGTTATATAAATGTAAATTATTTGTATTAATAATAGTTACGAGAAACCATACAATTATGTAAAAATTATTTGTATTAAATAAGGATAACTGATGAATAACGCTGTGCAAAAATATCCTAACTCTTTGCCTACTTTCAATCGCTCACAGTGGGTCTCTGTTTCAACACATACCACACTGAAGCAAAGTATTAAAAACTAATTGTTAACTCATTATAATTGAGCGTAAGGACTGTTGGTCGACTTATATACATAAGCGGCCCTAATATCTGTAAGGTCTTAAGGAGCCTTCACGGCGACGCAGTCTTTAAATGTTGTTGACAAATAAACATGTATATTTACACACACGCGTCTTGGAGTTATTAATGACGAACAAGGACTTTTATCGAATAGATCGAACTGTGAGGTTAATAAATAGAGAGCTCTGAAATAACCATTATACCACCCGCTAGAATAACAGACTATTAGTAGTCAGGTTGATAACTCTGGGCGTCTAAATTGAACAGTTAGCAATAGTTTATTTGTATATAAGTGCTTTTTCTTTACCAATCTAATTACTTAAATATCTAGCGTTAAAATTGTTGTGATGTGTAGTTTCGTACTTCTTGTTGTAGTTGTAGTAGTAATTCTCTTAGCTTATCGTAGCTCCTTTTTATATGTCCTTCAAACTATCCCTATATATCTACCGCTGTAGGAGACATATGCAAATGATATAACACGCCATTGGCTATCTCACTACAAAAATAATTTAGTTGATTTTTATAAATCCCACTTTTATCAGTTACTGCTGACCCCTTAAGTTTACTGTGGATTATAAGACTCAAAGAGAAAACTTGGTACAGTCCGACGGAAAATTAATTGTGCAATGAAGTAACGGCATGGCAACTAGTCTAGAGTCATTTTTTGAAAACATTATGTGAATATATGCGTGAATATATATATATATATATATATATATATATATATATATATATATATATATATATATATAACTACTTATATATATATATATATATATATATATAAAATGGACTCTCTCGTCAATTTTCGACGCATGAGTGTTCATCTAGTGACCAACCAACACAGTGATTTGTTTATAGTGGTGAAGTCTTGTGTTGGACCATTCCACAATTTTTGGCACATTCAATAGGAAATAATTGGTGCATCAAGGAATGCCACGAACCCAATCAAGGACTGACCTCAGGAATTTTGAATTCAGAGTTATCCCTCTCCTAGACTGGTTACCTACCAAGGTTAAAGAGCCCAGTCTGCTCTACTATTTAACCCATGTCAGCGGTTTAAAGTCGACAAAAGATCAAGCGTTGCTTGATCATCAGATACTGTCGACAAGATGGATTGACTTATTGGAATGTAGAATTTGTTAATTTCTACTTACTGCCAAGCCCCCCCCCCCGCAAAGAAAAAAGAGACAAAAAGAAACAGGGCACCATGTATGATTTAACTTGCAAGTGAAAGTAGCTACATCGATTTTTCGGTTTGTGAACAAAGGAAAGCTACAATAGCAGAAATAAAGGCTACACGTTTCCTTTCCGCGCGTATCGTTATATTGATTGTTTGATTGTAACCCAGATCAGCATCCTTAAATAAGTGACGTTGTAACGTCAGTTTTTATTTGTAGGGATAGGGTTAAGCAGATCCCCTTAAATAAGCAAATGATCGTTCTATTCGGAAGACGGATCACACTTGCGTGCATTGAATATCGATTAAGATTACATCTGTTTGAACAGTCAGATTATACGATGCGAGGGAGAGGAAGATGAGCCAGCAGACACAGGTCACTATCAAATATAAGTTTACGAAAAAAAAACAAATCATCTTGAGAAAGAGTCCACGTAGCATAGTTGTGTTACATAATTATTAGATTCTTAATAATTATTTACAGTAGTGTAGAAATCAAAATGGCTGCTATAAGTTACAGCCCACGGCCTTGAAGGATGAGTGACAAGGCTTGACCGTATCCTGATCCTTTCCGGTGGATACCGTAAGAATCAGTGGAGGAGACCCTCTTCCGGTTTAGATTAGAAATAGATTTTAGTCAGTCGGCGAGAAATCACGACGGTGGTGAGTCGTGGTTTATAAACTCTCCCACCCAATCTGCACAGGTAGTCTGGTGGGGATTTCGAATAAAATATAATCTAAGTAAATCGAAGTCTTGTGTTATTATCTAAAAACTATCAATGACACAGGGCTTCTGATAAAGAGAAATCCCCAAATGGAAGACCAGACACGAAGTCCCAAGAGAAGTCCAGACGCTAGAAGAGATGTTAGAAGAGACATAGAAGAACCTAAGATAGAAAAGAAGAACAGAAGAAGAATAGAAGTAATGAGAAGGGTATACAACAATTGCGTTACATGCTGGACTGTGACATCATAGTGTTGTGTTGTTACTCTTCCAACATATGATCTACCGAAGGTTTGTGATCTACTATTGATCTACTATTCATGGCATGTGATCTACTAGGAAAAAAAGAAAACAAGGGTTAGGGTTAGGGTTAGGGTTTAGGGTTATCTTAAAGGGAAAATAATGGGTAGTTAATGGGTAGATCACATATTGGAACTTAAAAAAACTCGGTAGATCACATATTGGATTAGACACCATTCGGTAGAGCACATATTGCAAGAGCACCGTTGTGTCCTTAAAAGGGATACAATCAGACAACGCTGTAGTCGAGTGGGAGGACCAGTCAACACGTTTGTAGATTTAATATAGAGGGTTTTATTGCAAAGAGATACAATAAGACAGGCAAGAAATAGTGAGACACGTTACTAATCCTCGAAGCCAGCCCACTATAATGACATGCTCTCTATGTATATAGTCAGATCACATGGGGGAAAAGAGTGTGGAATATTCCATTACAACACATAGTTCTAATGATAGATTACGTACACCCAAAGAAGACGGAGGTGCTCGTATTGTAACTGTTAACCAGAGTTCAAATCCCAGACGAGGCTATTTAAATTTCACTTCGCGCTAATACCCTTGGGAAAAGTAAATATTTACCAAATCTATTCGCCACGGGTAGGATGTGACACAAGGTCGCAAGTATGAGGAAGCCAGCGAGGATAGAACTCGCTATTCAGTTTTAATGGATCTATGATACTATCTTCTTAAGGTGACGGACTGACACTGAACCGATCGGATTTCAATCCCGGCTGTAGCTAGGTTACAAATGTCTAGCCACACTGAAGAGACTTGATAAGCCGAAACACGTGTCTGTGGATGACTAAATATATATATATATACATGGAGAGTCTGGTAAAGATAGAAGGATATATGCAAACTGAATTAATCATGAACAAACTAGAAGACACCAAGGTATTAACTGATTTAGGTGTGTGTATTTCCGCTTAGATTGCGATAGACGTGGAATAAGATATCCCAATAGATAGATCGTGAATGTTCTGAGACAGCGAGACATATAATGATATACTGAGATACTGAGACAGGCAGGTACCGAATAGGCAATCTAAGCGTGAAATTCACACACACCAAATCAGTAATACCTTGGTGTCTTCTATTTGTTCATGATTAATTCAGTTTGCATATATCCTTTCTTTACCAGACTCTCCATGTATATATATATATATTTTAGTCATCCACGACACGTGTTTCGCTTATCAAGTCTCTTCAGTGTGGCTAGACATTTGTAACCTAGCTACAGCCGGATTGAAATCCGATCGGTTCAGTGTCAGTCCGTCACCTTAAGAAGATAGTATCATAGATCCATTAAAAAACGAATAGCGAGTTCTATCCTCGCTGGCTTCCTCATACTTGCGACCTTGTGTCACATCCTACCCGTGGCGAATAGATTTGTAAATATTTACTTTTCCCAAGGTATTAGCGCGAAGTGAAATTTAAATAGCCTCGTCTGGATTTGAACTCTGGGTAACAGTTACAATACGAGCACCTCCGTCTTCTTGGGTGTACGTAATCTATCATTAGAACTATGTGTTGTAATGGAATATTCCACACTCTTTTCCCCCCATGTGATCTGACTATATACATAGAGAGCATGTCATTATAGTGGCTGGCTTCGAGGATTAGTAACGTGTCTCACTATTTCTTGCCTGTCTTATTGTATCTCTTTGCAATAAAACCCTCTATATTAAATCTACAAACGTGTGACTGGTTCCCACTCGACTACAGCGTTGTCTGATTGTATCCCTTTTAAGGACACAACGGTGCTCTTGCAATATGTGCTCTACGAATGGTGTCTAATCCAATATGTGATTCTACCGAGTTTTTTTAAGTTCAATATTGATCTACCCATTAACTACCCATTATTTTCCCTTTAAAATAACCCTAAACCCTAACCCTAACCCTAACCCTGTTTTCTTTTTTTCCTAGTAGATCACATGCCATGAATAGTAGATCAATAGTAGATCACAAACCTTCGGTAGATCATATGTTGGAAGAGTAACAACACAACACTATGATGTCACAGTCCAGCATTGTAACGCAATTGTTGTATACCCTTCTCATTACTTCTATTCTTCTTCTGTTCTTCTTTTCTATCTTAGTTCTTCTATGTCTCTTCTAAACATCTCTTCTAGCGTCTGGACTTCTCTTGGACTTCGTGTCTGGTCTTCCATTTGGGGATTTCTCTTTATCAGAAGCCCTGTGTCATTGATAGTTTTTAGATAATAACACAAGACTTCGATTTACTTAGATTATATTTATTCGAAAATCCCACCAGACTACCTGTGCAGATTGGGTGGGAGAGTTATAAACCACGACTCACCACCGTCGTGATTTCTCGCCGACTGACTAAAATCTATTTCAATCTAAAACGGAAGAGGGTCTCCTCACTGATTCTTACGGTATCCACCGGAAAGGATCAGGATACGGTCAAGCCTTGTCACTCATCCTTCAAGGCCGTGGGCTGTAACTTATAGCAGCCATTTGATTTTCTACACTACTGTAAAATAATTATTAAGAATCTAATAATTATGTAACACAACTATGCTACGTGGACTCTTCTCAAGATGATTTGTTTTTTTTTCGTAAACTTATATATTGATAGTGACCTTGTCTGGCTGGCTCATCTTCCTCTCCTCGCATCGTATAATCTGACTGTTCAAACAGATGTATCTTAATCGATATTCAATGCACGCAAGTGTGATCCGTCTTCCGAATAGAACGATCATTTGCTTATTTAAGGGATCTGCTTAACCCTATCCCTACAAATAAAAACTGACGTTACAACGTCACTTATTAAGGATGCTGATCTGGGTTACAATCAAACATCAATATAACGATACGCGCGGGAAAGGAAACGTGTAGCCTTTATTTCTGCTATTGTAGCTTTCCTTTGTTCACAAACCGAAAAATCGATGTAGCTACTTTCACTTGCAAGTTAAATCATACATGGTGCCCGTTTTTTTTTTGTCTCTTTTTCTTTGCGAGGGGGGGGGGCTTGCCAGTAAGTAGAAATTAACAAATTTCTACATTCCAATAGTCAATCCATCTTGTCGACAGTATTGATGATCAAGCAACGTTGATCTTTTGTCGACTTAAAACCGCTGACATGGGTTAAATAGTAGAGCAGACTGGGCTCTTTAACCTTGGTAGGTAACCAGTCTAGGAGAGGATAACTCTGAATTCAAAATTCCTGAGGTCATCCTTGGTTGGGTTCGTGCATTCCTTGATGCACCAATTATTTTTCCTATTGAATGTGCCAAAAATTGTGGAATGGTCCAACACAAGACTTCACCACTATAAACAAATCACTGTGTTGGTTGGTCACTAGATGAACACTCATGCGTCGAAAATTGACGAGAGAGTCCATTTTATATATTATATATTATATATATATAATAGTATATATATATATATATATATATATATATATATATATATATATATTATATATATATATTATTCACGCATATATTCACATAATGTTTTCAAAAAATGACTCTAGACTATTGCCATGCGTACTTCATTGCACAATTAATTTTCCGTCGGACTGTACAAAGTTTTCTCTTTGAGTCTTAAATCCACAGTAAACTTAAGGGTCAGCAGTAACTGATAAAAGTGGGATTTATAAAAATCAACTAAATTATTTTTGTAGTGAGATAGCCAATGGCGTGTTATATCATTTGCATATGTCTCCTACAGCGTAGATATATAGGATAGTTTGAAGACATTTATAAAAGGAGGCTACGATAAGCTAAGGAGAATTACTACTACAACTACAACAAAGTACGAAACTACACATCACAACAATTTTAACGCTAGATATTTAAGTAATTAGATTGGTAAAGAAAAAGCACTATATACAAAAAACTATTGCTAACTGTTCAATTTAGACGCCCAGAGTTATCAACCGGACTACTAATAGTCTGTATTCTAGCGGGTGGGTATAATGGTATTTTCAGAGCTCTCTATTTATTAACCTCACAGTTCGATCTATTCGATAAAAGTCCTTGTTCGTCATTTAAGAACTCCAAGACGCGTGTGTGTAAATATACATGTTTATTTGTCAACAACTTTAAAGACTGCGTCGCCGTGAAGGTCCTTTAAACCTTACAGATATTAGGGCCGCTTATGTATATAAGTCGACCAACAGTCCTTACGCTCAATTATAATGAGTTAACAATTAGTTTTTAATACTTTGCTTCAGTGGGTATGTGTTGAAACAGAGACCCACTGTGAGCGATGAAAGTAGGCAAAGAGTTAGGATATTTTTTGCACAGCGTTATTCATCAGTTATCCTTATTAATACAAATAATTTTTACATAATTGTATGGTTCTCGTAACTATTATTAATACAAATAATTTACATTATATAACATCAAATATTCCTATCGAATTACGAATTTTAATAATTCGATTGTTTCTCATATATTTACATTTTTGCGCAGTTTTTCTTGATATCCAATATTCATATCAAACAGAAATAAGTTTTACAAAGTTTTTAGGGTTGCGAAAGTCACAGAAGTTGCGTACATATATTATATATATATATATATATATATTATATATATATATATATATTATATATATATATATATATATATATATTTGTGTGTGTGTGTGTTTTGTGTGTTGTAAAAATGGAAGTTGGAAATGAATCAGTCAATATGAGGAAGCATGAATAAAGAAAAGAAAGAAATAGAAGGATAATAAAAGAAGAAAAAATCAATATCACTTACACATTGTTTTGGTCAGTTAATCTGTGTGAAAATTATTTCGCACACAGAGAAATTCGACCTTCATCAGAGTAAATTTTATTTTCATTCAAAATAAAATTTCACTCTGATGAAGTCGAATCTTCTCTGTGTGCGGAATATTTTCGCACAGATGAATGACCAAAACACATGTGTAAGTATATTGACTAAATTCATCTTTATTATCCATTCTATTTCTTTCTTTTCTTTATTCATTCTTCCACATACATATATATATATAATGGTTGAGCACTCTGGTGTGGATTTCGCTGATGACTGCCAACTAAAGTGTAAATGCAACGCTCTCATATAAAGATGAAGCACTTATGTCGGACCTTAATATACATACAGATGTGTGTATTAAAACAGTTAAAACTACTTCGCATTCTGTGGGTGACGATGACTGAGCGGTTATCTCTCCGACTGCTGCTGAAATCGATCGGAGTTCTATCCCGGCAGTAGGTGATCACAAAATGTCTAGCCACACTGAAGAGACTTGATAAGTCGAAACACCTGCCTGTGGATGACTATATATATGAAGGTCTTTCCTAATGTGACTGTGCATTTTTCTAATCATATTTTGATGTGTCAGATTTCACTACAACAAAGGAACGTGTACTACACGTGTAACATGTTATTCTAAAGATGTGTATATATCAGATGTAAAACCACCAGACTTTTATCTATTTTTTTTTTTGGGGGGGGGGGCAGCAAAGTCATAGCGTATCGACATCGCAGCGAACTCTAGATGACCTATACTTGTGACGTGTCTTATTCTATCTGGGCGATAGAATATGGTATTTTCTCTTTAACAGCATTGTGTGATGTTTTCATTCCACCTTTTCATACTCCTACTGTCGGATTCATTTCCTTTCTTTTAACTTATATCCTGTCTTTGGAAACACATACATTTGAACGAAAAATCTACCATCCTTTCTACTACCTTACACCATGGAAGATTACCGAAGTATTAAGAATACAAAAACCTTTTAATTTCTGCTCACTCTTTTCGGATAGAAGAATGTTTCTTAGGAACTGGCATTTTTGAAAAAGTCATTCTAGAGCCTGCCGACTATTTTAAAGCCGTTCACCATATATATTTATATATATATATATATATATATATATATATATATATATATATATATATAGTGTGTGTGTGTTGTGGTGTGTGTGTGCCTGATGAGACTGAATTTTAAGGAGTTTAGAATTCTTTTGGTTCGAAATAAATTTATTACAGGATGACGGTTTATTGAGTTTTTCATTCATTTCAAATAATATAATATATATATATATTATATATATCAAGTACGGTTGGGTAAATAAAAAAGGCGCTCATCGTCACTGCAATGGTTAACACGCTAGCTCCATAGATCCTTTAAGACTGATAGTAATGTTTATCCTCGCTGGATGCCCATATTTGCGATTTTTATTACATATTACTCTTGGTGAACGGGTTGGATAAGAAAAGGCCTCCTATTTTGATGTAATTTTTAGCAAACTAGTCTCGAAAATCAATACTCTTTGAATAGCGGATTTGATCCCCATACTGGTGAACTTGTGTTACATCCTACCATGGCGAATGGTTTGGGTAAAAAGAGGCGTTCCATCGTGGTGTAATTGTTCGCAAGCTAGCCTGGTCATACCTTACTGTGAATAGCGATGCTCGATACTCGGGACCTTGTGTCATATGTTTTTCGAACGGTTGGGTAACAGAAGTTGCCATATCGTGGTCAATGGTTGGCAAACTAGATATTTCCCACGTACCCCAAGTAAGGGTTAGACACATGGCCCTAATATGGCACCACCCACAAGCCGAGACTCATGGCGGTTAATAAAAAATGCGTTGATTCCGTCGGCATCCCCCCTCATGGGGTGCCTCAGGCACTGTGCAATAAACCCACTACCCTATTAAATGGAGGGTGCAGGTATGTTCTGCGGGCTAGCCCTCTGTGATCAACGCTGTTAATTTCAGCAAACCCCATCGAGGGGCCAATAATGTTCGTAGAAACTTACTTTAAATATGAGGTATCTTCGCTGATTGCCCATCTTGCGACATTGGCCACACCTTCCATAAGCAAACAGGAACAGCAAACAGAAACGCGTCCCATCATGGTTTTAATGTTAAGCAAGCTACCTCTTAAATCCTTGCTACTGAATACGAAGTCCTCATGTCCCTTATTTTGACATTGTGTCATATCACACCTATTGCAGAAGGGTTGGGAAATGCCACCCCCGTATCTTGAAGCATGCCTGTAAAATCCTAGAAGCATATATACACTCTAGACCTCTAATTTAAACAACCTTTTATACGGTGAATTGTTACACAAGTTCAATTTCTTTAAGCCTTCACCTTTGAAATTCAGTGTTTCCTTCTCCTAAACTGGTTGCCTAACCATGTTTAAAGATCTCAGCCTGTGTTACATTTACATTATGGAGGTTGTATTGAAACCATCCGCCACGTTGCCCAGTCGATAGGATAAATTGTTGCACAAAAATACCCAATCAACGATGACTCGAGTCTTTTTTCAAATTCAAGAGTTTTCCTTCTCTCTAGACTGGTTACCTATCCAAGCTTAAAGATCCTGGTCTGCCCACTATTTTAACCATAGCTGGAGGGAAAATATATGATTGCATACCTTTGCAATGATACTAGCCGCTATGGGAAATGCAAATGCCTCGTCCAGGATTTTGAATTCGCGTCGACGAGCCATTTCCTACGACTCTAACCATTAAAAGCACCGCCACTAATGTTAAGGAAATATAAGTGCCATAGTGACTTTTCGAACGCGCGTATTCATTCACCTTTTTAATTATTTTACTATATAAAATATATATTATATATTATTATAATAATATATTTGTTTCTTCGAACGGTGGTGAGGCTAACACATGAGACGTGAGAGGTGGAACGAAGGAAGAGGGAGCGATAGATTCGTTGTGATGGAAGGGATTAATTTTAGGAGCTCAGGAAAAGACGAGGATTTTTAGGAAGGATTGGTCAGAATGTGTGTGTCTTGAGGAAGTGAGGGACGAGGAAAGTTTGGCTGACGGTCGATGGGGGCTAGAACGGATACGAGTAATTGCTAGAGATTTGAAGAAGAGCGGGAGCGAGGACGCGGAAAGATGAAATCTCTCT
>CM042149.1:122332881-122354128 GCA_023376005.1 Doryteuthis pealeii
CGTGACCTCGCTTAGTCTATAAATTTAAGTGGTGTATTGTAGCATGGCTTATATACTCAAAAAACATCCAACATAAGGAACCTGCGTCATTTGTTTATCAAAAGGATTTAATGCAGCATTAAATGATCCGACAAGGGTTGTTATGCCGTAAAACAAAACCAAGCCAATTTCGTGAATGCATTGTTTATTTTATTCTTGCTTCCTTTTTACCTGCAATGCTAACGTCTACTATAAGTAATGTATATTTTACTGTCCCTACGATTTCCGAGATGATGATGAATGTCTCCTACAAATTTTCCCGATAGCGATTATGTATCCCCATTATTGAAGTCAGTCAGTCAGTCAGTCAGTCAGTCAGTCTACTATTGGTTTGAACAATGTGACTGGCCAAGCACAACTGAACCAGTGTCAAGACAACTGGTACTTATGCGAATTCAGAACAGTCCACTGATGCATTCGGGTGATTCTATTTCCTGAGTCCTGGTTGGCTGCTTGGTTTGTATGATCCTCTGAGGCTTCATAAATCCTGCCAGTAATATTTGCAGCAAACCAGAATCGTATTTCAGTTACGACTGCTTGCTGTCTTGTCTTGCCAATTCGACGGTAATTGGACTTAATATTATTCTACACCCATGGCGATATTGACGCCGCTTGCTGAATCCCTGACCATGATAAGAGCTACCCGTGCCCAGTGTCATGGGTATGACGCTAAACTGCAGCTAATGGTGAAGTTTCAATTCTGGAGGTCTGGGAGAGCGTGGAGTACCCTTTCATCGCCATTACTCTACGTCCGACCTAACCCTGTTAAAGTCCAATCTATGGGTTAAATAGAACAAAATGAGTTAAAAATGTTTAAAAAATTAATACCCATCAAGAATGAAATAATCAATACATCTTCGGTAAATGTTCAAATATGCCGTAAAACAAAATAGAATAAGCCAACAATGGATGATATTCCGTAAAATCCAACAAACCAACCAATTATGTCCGCAAATGAGTTGACATCTCCCATCATGCAACTGCCTGATGTGTCCTAGTGATTATGTTGCCCGTTCGGATGTTTAATGAAATATTTTTCTACCTTGACAACCTAAAGGATATGCACCCAACCCAACTCTTACGTAATGAAGATGTTCATTATTCATGTTGTAATCTAAGTGTATAATTAAAAAATAAGGGTTAAAAAGAATAATTTCATATAAGTATGATAGTCAAGTATTTGATCCCTGATTGACCAGGGAGCAGTTCTCTTATTAATTGGTTTGTAACAATTTTTGTGGCCATCCTTTAGGCTTCAAGTAAGAGCACTGTCCAGCGGAGATCCTTTGTGTTAAGCAGAGCGGGATCCTTAGTGAAAAATCCTGGCGTTCTTTCTTAGTGTCCCTTAATATTGGTTCTGACCCTTTGGTTGTTGCTTGGTGCTCCTCAGTCTAGCAGGCCCTTCGTCAATGAATCCAAATTGACGTCTGTCAATATCAGACGATTAAATAGTTAACCAACAACGCATTCGGGCTGTTGATTGGCTGAGGTTTAAACCACGCGACGTTGCTTAGTCTATAGATTTAAGTGATGTATTGCAGCACAACTTATATACCAAAATAATCCAACACATGTGACCACCCAATCCGTGAGAAATATTATTATTCAAGCGTACTAGTTCCAGAATTTGACGCGAACTATTCTTCTGTGGTTACGGGTCTTTGGAAAACAGAATTCGTCAAATTGGACCTATATATTTGTGTTCATAATAAGAACCAACAGAAGATGGACACGAAAAAAAGACTAAAACCTACCGAGTCAACACAAGATTACTCAGATGAATAAAAACTCAATCCAATTCGAATAGCAAAGAAGACAACATATATATATATAATATATATATATATATATAATATATATATATATATAATATATATATAGGTATATATATATTTATAAGTGTAATAATGATAATAATGACTATGTACTAGAGAATCCTAGAGACACATAAGACAACAGTCCAGAGAAGAAAGAAGATAATAACAAATTATAATACGAATGATAAGACGTTATACACTAGTGAATCCCGGAGGCACAAAAAACAGCAGTCCAGAGAGGTATATAAAAAAGCATGAGTATAATAAGGATAATAAGAAATAAGCCTGAAGACAGAAAACATCAGTCAAGAGAAAGATATAAAAAACATGATTATAATAAGAAAAATAAAGACGATGGAATAGAGAATCCTAGAGACACAAGACGTTAGGCAGGACCAGAGAATAGGGAATTTATATAAAATATTAATATAAAAGAATAATAGACGCTGTGCACTAGATAATCCGAAGACCAAGAGACAACAATCAAGAGAAGATATATAAACATGATTATAATAAGAAAATAAAGACGGTGTGGAATAGAGAATCTGTTGTATATTGTACAAACGCAAATAGGAATTTCCGGTTAAATTAAACAAAAAAAGACGAAAAAAATGACAGAGGATTTTTTCCCGTAAAAGCAAACAAAAGTTAAAAAAACGGAAGCGAGGCTTTCCGGTCAAAGAGCAGGAGAAGATAAAACTATATAACAAATGCCCGTTATCAGATCAAAAGATAAAGATGCGTAGGATACCTATTAATATATAGGCCTGAGGGTTCGAGCCGACAGGTCAGTCGTTCAGTTAGACAGGAGACAGCGGACGGAGAAACAAGTGAGCAACAGACGCTCACGGTCCATTGCAGCCAACGGCTGTGGGACCAGTCATCCCAACAGTAGTAGTATCGTCGTCAACATTTGGGCAGTTCCATTGTCAACGCTCGCCACCCACCACTTACAACCGAGAAGAAGAAATAAAGTCAAAACTCCTACTATACCCATGTTGTGATTTTTCTAAGTCTCACTACTATATACTTCGCTACTGACCATACAACACCCGCAACGATACAGATACACGATTTCGCGTCGTGAAGAAGCCGGCTATGCAACAAATTCTAGAGACACAAGACGTTAGCGACCAGAAAAGATAGAAGTTATATAAAACATTAATATAATAAAGACGATGTGCACATAGGATATCCCGAAGACCCAGAAGACAACAATCAAGTGAAGATATATAAAACATGAGTATAATAAAAAAATGTAAAAAAAAACGTGTGGTATATAGATCCTGGAGACACAATAAAAACAATATATATAAACATTCGTATAATAAGAATAATAAAGACGCAATGCAACATAGCAAACCCCCACACTGTTCAACATACACACTAATCTATTACCAATGTTGTTTGCTTCTTCAATAGATCAATTTATCACATCTATCTACTTTATAGTTTTGAAGAAAGATGAACAATTTTTCGTTTGCCAGACGCACATTAACGATATTGCAAACCTTAAAATAAATTATTTAAAAAGTGCCTTCTCGCTTCATAAACTAAACAAAACAATGTCGAATTTTATCAACCGGGTGAGTTCTATTTTTTCACCCGAGATCGTAATGTTTTTGAAAATGGCCATCTATTTGTGTACAGTTTTTGATTTTGGTAAATTCTTTGGATAACGGACGTGTATTCTACAAAAGTCAGACACTGTATTTCCTTCATTCTGTGTTGATAGTCATCTCTTATTTTTCATTTTTTGGTTTGTTTGGTTTGTTTTACGGCATATCAACCTCAGTGGGTCACTTAATGCCGATAAAGTTTTAATAAATCAATTTTTAATGGATAATACATTTTTTTATGAATACATTTTTCTATTTAACCCATAGATGGGACCCTAAACAGGTACTACCACTCCGGGTCAGAGTGGACCAGGGAGCAATGTGTGAAGGTGCTCCACATGCCCCAAACCTCCAAAACTGGAACCTCACCATCAGATAGAGTTAACGCCATTCCCAGACATGTAGACGCAGCCACCGCCTTCTAGCACCCATATGATAAAAAGGGTTGGGGCTTGCCAAAAGGGCAATAGGGTTGAGAAAATATATAGGCTAGGCTTGACGTGACCAGCCGATTGATCGGAGGGGGCCTCTCCGACCGCCCGTCTAACATTCTAACGCCCCAGTCGACAGGGTGGTCTTATTTTTCATTGAAAATGTTAATATTTATCTATGAAATTCTTTTACTTGTAGTAAGAGAAGAACATATACGTAAAAATTGTAGATGGAGGTGCGTGGTTTAATGATTAGAATGGATTCGTCGACCTGAGTTCAATTCCTGGACGAAGCTGTTTGCATTTCACATAACGTTAATAGCCTTGGGAAAAGTATGAATCCAATTCTCCATACAGTTATGGGTAAATAGCAGGGAAAACTGGGCTCTTTAACCATGGCTAGGTCACCAGTCTAGGAGAAGAAAAACTCTGAATTCAAACCTGTTAAACTCCGCTTTAGAAATTGACCTTGTGCTGCATCCTGCTGGTGCGGGGTATATATATATATATATGGGAATATTTTGGAGGCGTGTGGTGTAATGGTTATTCTCAGATGAAATCGATACATCAAGAAGAGTTCAAATCTTCGACGAGGTTGCTTGCATTACAATAACGCTAATACTCTTGGGAAAGGTATGCATCCAACTATTATCCCCCAGCTATAGGTAAATTTGCGTTGGCAACCGGTGTCGGGAATGGAATGGTCTGACTTCAAAACCTTTCAACCCCACTTAAGAAATTGACCTTGTGTCCCATCTTAATCGCGCAGGTGAGTTGGTAAATATATATATGTATTTGCCAACCCCTCCGCACGAGCAGGATGCGACACAAGGTCAATTTTCTTAAGCGGAGTTTAACAGGGTTTGAATCAGAGTTTCCTTCTCCTAGACTGGTTACCTAGCCAAGATTAAAGAGTCCAGTCTGCCCTGCTATTTACCCATAGCCGGTGGGAGAAGTGGATTCATACCTTTCCCAAGGGTATTAGCGCCATGTAAATTCTAACAGCTTCGTCCAGGAAATTGAATTCGCGTTGACGAGTCCATTTTCTACGACTCTAACCATTAGACCACGCGCTTCCATAATATATATCTCAGAAAAATTGAGAAAGATCCGGAATATGAGGGTGAAAATGAAACCACTTCTAGTTGTTTCACTTGAAACGGTCCCATATAGTTTAGAAAACATATTAAAGGAACTGGAAATAACAGGAATAATTGAGACCTTTCAGAGAACAGGATTGTTGAGATGGGCTAAAATGTTCACAAGAGTCCCTGAGACCTGAGAAGACTACAGTGAAAGACCATCAGCTAACACTCATTTTGCTCAGTTGGTAGAGCCCCTGTCAAGAAATTGCAAGATTCCAGGTTCAATACCGGTCACCGCCAACTCAACATATGAGTAGCACAGATTGGGTAATCTGATCGGTGCGGTAAAATGGGGGTAAAAATTATCTCCCTGGTTTATCGCTAGCGAAAAGGGGATAGATTCCCTCGTAGTCCGGATTAAACAGACAATAGTGCCCTCCGCCAACTCACCCCCTCACTCTATCTCTCTTTCTCTCTTTCCAACTTTCCCTTCATTTTTTTGGTCTCTTTCTTTATTTCCTTCCCTCTTTGAGGCGTAACACAGATTCTCATATACGTGGTTCAAAGTTAAGTGAGAAGAAAAAATGTAATAGTCTTTGAGTAAAAGTAACTGGTGCATTATATCCTTTTTTCATATCAACAATGGAAAACATCATTAAATTCGGTTAAATCCCTCATTTTTGTATCTTTTTCTTTCGGTGGGGTGACATCCGACAGTGGGAATTTAGGCCGTTAAGTTCAATTTAATCACTGTTTCTTTCTTTTTTCCTTGTTCTTTCTTGTTCTTTCTTCCTTTATCTGTATTCCTTTATCTGTATTCATTCGTGCCTTTTTTCGATCTCTTAAAAGCTATTATAATAAATATAATAAAAAGCTGTATAATACTTCTATTTTACAATTTCCCTTTCTATCACTTAATTTCTCCTCCCTCCCCTCTCTCTTATTATCCTTCTTTATTTCTCTATTTCTCTCTACCTTTCTCTCTTTCCTTTTTTCTTTCTTTGTTTCTTTCTTTCTTTCTCTGTATTGCTTGAATATTCTTTCTCGTCCTCTTTTTTTTCTTTCTCATTCAATTCTTTGCATCATTCTTTCGATTTTTCTTTTTGTGTTGCTTTCCTTTCGATTATTTAGTTCACATTCTTTCTCTCATTGACACACTCTCACTCTCTGTCTCTGTTTCTGTCTCTGTCTGCCTCTAACTCTCATTCTTATAATTACATCTATGTATCTATTTATCTATCTATCTCTCTTTTGACATCTCTTTCTTCTTTCTTTCATTCTGTTTTCTTTTCGTCTCTTAAAAGCTATTATTTCGTTTTTCCTTCTATTATTTAATCTCTCCTTTACCTCTCTCTCTCTCTCTCTCTCTCTCTCTCTCTCTCTCTCTCTCTCTCTTCTAACTCTAACTTTGTTTTCTCTATCACTCTATCTCTCTTTCTAATTTCTTTCTTTTTCTTTTTCTTTCCCTTTTTCTTTCTTTTTTTCTTTCTTTCTTTCTTTCATTCTGTTTTCCTCCCCTTTAAAAATCCCTTTCTATTATTTAATCTCTCCTTTCTCTATCTCTCTATCCCCCCTCTCTCTCTCTAACTCTAAGTTCTCTCTCTCTCTTTCTCTATCACTCTATCTCTCTTTCTAATTTCTTCCCTTTTCTTCTTTTTTCTTTCTTCTGTTTTCTTTTCGTTCTGTTAAAAGCTATATTTCGTTTTTCCTTCCCTTTAAAAAATCCCTTTCTATTATTTAATCTCTCCTTTAGCCCTCTCTCTCTCTCTCTCTCTCTCTCTCTCTCTCTCTCTCTCTCTAACTCTTTCTCTCTCTTTCTCTATCACTCTATCTCTCTTTCAATTTCTTCTTTTTTTTCTTCATTCATTCATTCTGTTTTCTTTATCGTCCTCTTAAAAGCTATTATTTCGTTTTTCCTTCCTTTAAAAAATCCCTCTCCATTATTAATATCTCTCTCTCTCTCTCTCTCTCTCTCTCTCTCTCTCTCTCTTCTCTCTCTCGTTCTCTCTCTCCCTCCCCTCTCCTTTCTCTATCTAACTCTTGTTCTCTCTCTCTTTCTCTATCACTCTATCTCTCTTTCTAATTTCTTTCTTTTTTCTTTTTCTTATTCTTTCCCTTTCTTCTTCTTTCTTTCTTTCTTTCTTTCTTTCTTCTGTTTACGTCTATTATGGCAAATCTTAGTTTATTTAGCCTCGGTTTATTTCTTCCTTTGATTTCTCCTTCCTTCTCTCTTTCTCTTCATTTGTCTTCTTGTCTTCTTCTGTCCCTCTCTAACCAGACATCTCTCTTGTCTCCACCCATCGCGTCCTTCTCCGTCCGTATTTATTTGATCTCTCCTTATCTCCAAACTCAGCTCTTCTATTAAGAGATTCAACTTTTCAATTTAATTAACGTAATTCAAGTACACAAGTCATTAGTAATCCAAACGGCAACCCTCCAGAAATGAAGCGATCTATTTTTTTCCCCAATTCTATTTATTCAATGCCGCATTCCGATAACAACAAGAATAAATACGCCGTCCATTATAATAATAATAATAATAATAATATAATAATATAATAATAATAATAATAATAATAATAATAATAATAATCCACCTGACAATAATAGAGTTTTGCTTATAAGGAAATGAGAATATGCGAGTTGACTTTAGAGGTAATTCAATCTATAGAATTTAATATAAGACAGATTTATCTATCTATCTATCTATCTATCTATCTATCTATCTATTATTCTAAGAAAAACAATCAATCGATTATATCGATCTGAGGAACGATAGCTCTTTATGTACGGGGTGTGATGAAAAAATGTCAGAAGGTTTAATTTTTATCTTATTTGAAGTTTTAAATGTTTTATATATATATATATATATATATATATATATATATATATATATATTATATATATATATATATATTGGTGTGTCAAAAATGTATCGAGTTTTTTTTGGGGAGGGGGTTGTACTTTGACAGATATTGTATTCTGAAAAAAAAAGTTCCATTCCTTCTCGTTACTATCTTGGTAAATACAGTTTTAAACATGGATCCTTTCGACACATCTATATTATGAAAAAAATTATTAATGGAAAGTTATTTTTCAGAATACAAAAAATCACGATACATTTTTTTACATATCTATATATAATATTATATATATATATATATATTATATATATATATATATATATAATGTGTGTGTGTGTGTGTGTGTGTGTGTGTGTAAAAAAAGGGGCTTTAAATACCATGGGTATCGTGGTTATGGACCATTTCTTCAACTCTACAACAAACTACTGGTAGACAACTAGGACCAGCCTAGAATCACCTTTACCAAGAAACTTGGTACTGCACCAAAGTATATATATAATAATATATATATATATTATATATATATATAATATTATATAATATGTGTGTGTGTGTGTGTGTGTGTGTGTTGTATATATCATTGATAGCTATCTATATATCCAAACTCATAAACGCTGCTTGTTATTAAGATTATATCTATCTGAACATATTATTAAGATGTATGTATATATGTATCCATCCATCCATTTATCTATCTATTTATAACGATTTTTAATATTCAGATTATATGTATTTGAATACATTATTTGTATGTATGTATGTATGTATGTATGTATGTACAGGGTAAGATGAGTAAACCATCCTCTAAATTATGCAAAAGCAAAAATAAGTCTGGAATTTCTCTTTATTAGATATATTTACGAAAATTACAAGAAAATATCCGTTAATTCTATGGATTAAACTTTTCAAAGAAATCGCCATTGGCTTCAAGCACCAGTGCCAAACTACTTGGGAATCTCTTGCAAGACTTTCTGATGATATAAGATAATTAGGGATCTCAGGCAATTATCTTCGTAATGTGTGATTTATAATTTAACTTTTAGATTCAGTAGAAAAATAATTTTAGAGAAATATTTTTGGAGAACATTTTTTGGAATGCAGTACTGTTATGTGTTTACATTCAGATAAAATACCGAACACTGAATGAAAATGCAAACCCAGGTTATTGGAAATAATAAGTTTTTATTTAACACAGGACAGAGAATGCTTCCACCCTAAAGTGGTATTGCCTCATACCCTTTGTGCTGGGAAACAAGGCCTCGTTTTAACGTGGGCCCACCCACAATCCGAAGCTCATGGGTGGGAAAGAACAAGAATTGCGTCGATCCCTTCGCATTCGCTCTCAAGGGGGGGGGAGGGGCGCCTCAGGCGCTGGGCAATAAACCCAGCCCTGCTCCAAAGGGGGTAGGTATTGCCTGGAGGGATAGCCCCCTGGGACCGACGCTATCAATTTAACACACCGGTCCAGTTGCCGAAGCACACCGGACTCCCGTCCCGAAGGACGGGTTGGAAATGCCTTCCACCCTATTAGCTCAACCGCGTTGTGCATGCGTCCTGACGAGACGAATCCCAATCCAAAATTGTCTTGGCGGAAACCTAACTTCCCTGTTCTCATCAGTCCGCTACTAATTAAGAGAAGTAACTCTAGATTTCGTTAGGTCTTGGAGCTAACAAATATATTTTTAGAATGTAAACAATCCGAGTGTTAACGGATTGTGTACAAATTAGTGATACTATATAATGCATATATCCGTTTGTTCCCAAGCGCTTTCAACCACGTCCATGGTGGTCTTCATGATGATTATTTGTTATTGTAGTTGTTTGGTTTTATGTATGATTGTTTTTTGTCTAATCTTTTATATCTTTCGGGCCGAAGTTAATGCAGTTGCGATGGTTATTGCGAATTTTTGTGGTCACACCTTTATTCATTTGTGAAATGTTTTTAGGTATATATATATATATATATATATATATACCTAAAATTACATTTCACAAATGAATAAAGGTGTGACCACAAAAATTCGCAATAAACATCCCAATATTTGGTATATATTTATTTACATGGGAACATAGCATGAAACCAATGGTAGCAGACTTTTTCCCATGTAACTAAATATATACAAAATTGTTTATCTATCCATCTCTCTCTCTCTCTCTCCTATATATATATATATTATATATATATATATATATATATATATATATATATATATATAGAGAGAGAAGAGAGAGAGAGAGAGAGATGGATAGATAAACAATTTAGTATATATTTATTTACATGGGAAAAAGTCTGCTACCATTGGTTTCATGCTATGTTCCCATGTAAATAAATATATACAAAAATATTTATTTATTTATTTATCTATCAATGCTCTAACACAGATATTGAGCACTCTTCTAATAACGCTGTACATTGGATTACTACTGCTTTTTAATGTGTAATAGTGCCAACCATACACATTGATATATATATAATATATATATATATATATATATATATATATATATATATATTATATATATTATATATGTACATGTGTGTGTGTGTGTGTGTGCGTGTGTGTGTAAGTATGTGTCACTGATTCTCATATTTTCTATACTGCTATACGCCAATACTACTGCATCAAATCTTGAGAAACTCTATAGGATGTAACATCAAGGAAAAATTCAATCACTTAATGTACAAGGCCGATTGAAACTATATGCTAAGAGCAAAAATGAACGAGAAATTTTGATTGATATTACCACATACGATAGATAGATATATCTTACAAAAAAACACAATACTAGTATTATACAAAGTGAAGAACATTGACTCCATATGAAATTGAAATACCAGACTATAAATCACTCAGTGCACTAACTAAAAAGAAGGGCAGTAAATATCTTGCAGGAATGGAGTACGTCTCAGTATATATTTTTACGTAAGTTCAAGATAACATATACTGACTTGAAACCTAAAATTAAGAGATTCCTTCATGCAAAATGGCAACAACACTGGAATAACAACACCCACAATAAACTCTTCCTAATCAAACCCACTTTGGGAGGCTGGAGACCCACTTTAAGGAAGTCTAGAAAGGAACAAGTCATTGTGTCCCGATTATACATTGGTCATACAAGATTAACGCACTCCTATATACTGAAGCAAGAACAATAACCACAGTGTGAAACATGTCAAACACCTTTGAGAGTTAAACACTTTTTTTTTGCTCATATCAGAAACCGTTATTTTAAAGCAAACAATATGAAGGATCTGTTTGAAAATTTCAACATGGAGGATATTCTCTCCTTTTTGAGGGAAACAAAAATATACCATAGAATATAGATATGAAACAAACCAATACCATACAATATAACCCCCAATAATGTTAACACATTGTTAAAACCAATTACTAGAAGTATATATATATATATATATATATTCAATATGCATTACATCATAACCGGTAGGCATGACATAACACCGGACGGGTTGATATGCCGTTAAAATCAATAGACAAACAAACAAACAAACAAGCAGCCCGTTCAGATGGGACACAAGGTCGCAAGTATGTAGCATCAAGCGATGATTTAACTTACTATTCTGTGGTAATGTATCTGCGAGATTAGGTTGATAACCATTACATCATGTATCAGTACGTCTTAGTGTTAAAGAATATCTTAAATAAATATAAGGAATTTGTATCTGAGGAAGCAAGAAATATTGTAAATGAAAATATGTTTGTTAATGGATTTTAACAGCAAGTCAACTCGTCTGGGATTATATGTTATGGAATAATATTTGTAGTACCTCTATAGTTACTCTTTCGTAGACTTTGCCATCTGTCACCGGCCGGTATCTAAATGGACGATTTTTCGTCGGTCAGAACCTCCACCGACTGGGCTATCAGCACAACCCTCTTTAAGTTAATTTACTGATATATATATATATATATATATATATATATATTATATATATAGAGAAGAGAGAGAGAGAGAAGAGAGAGAGAGAGAGAGAGAGAGAGATAGAAGGTGCGACAAGAGAATATCGAGACTTTTGTACTTTTCGACACACCTTGTATTCTGAAAAAATAACGTACCATTCATTAATATTTTTTCAGAACATAAGATGTATCAAGAAGTACAAAATATCTCGATACTTTTAGACACACCTATATATATAATATATATATATAATAATATATATATATATATATATATCCACAAAACATCCATCAATTTCTTCCCCCAATATCTATCCTGATGAAGGTTTAAATAAACCGAAACGTTCAACCGTCGATAAATAAATTCATCTTTTCTTTGGAAACACTTCGTTTTTCAAATTTCTTAATATATATAATATATATATATATATATATATATATATATATTATATATATATATTCATCCGTCAATTCTTTAGAATAACTAATTGCAAATAATAAGTAAATAACTAGAAATAATTTATATCAAATAAATAACTAATAACTAACAATAAATAGTAAATAACTAATAATAAATAAATACCTAATAGATAAATAAACTAAATATAATAAATAAGCTAATAAATAAACTGATAAATAAACTAATAAATAAATAACTACTAACTAATGATAATAGTAAATAACTAATAATAACTAATATCAAATAAATAACTAAGTAATAAATAAGAATAACCAATATAAAATAAAATCTGATGAAATAATCAGACAATCTCGACTGTCTCGATATCGGACTACCACTTTAAAAATTTCTCATTTATTTATTTATTTAGTTTAACTTTTCACTGACCGCCTTAAACCGACGACGTGAAATGTTGATCTTCGTTATGAAATTCAATGGCAATTAATAAGCCGATAAGATCGAATCGATACAATTAGCAAAATGATCATCCAGTTCAGATAATTATGTGATTTTAGAGATTTTCTTTTAAAGATCTCTTTATCACTGTCAGGACGCCGGGATCTTTTACAAAACCAAAAAGACAAACAAAAACAACAACAACAAAAAACAACAACAAAAAATACTATCCACTCTTGCCCTGCCTACTTAAAATAAACCAAGAGAATTGTTCATTGCTTAAATTGACCAAGAGGCCACGATTTGAACTGTTAAGATCAACAAGGTTCGTTTTCTTCATTGATCCTGTGCTTGCCCTTCTTCTTACCTCTTTGTCCCGCCCTGTCGGCTGGGGCGTTAGAATGCACCGACTGCACCTCTGCAGACGGGTAAGACTCCCCCAATGGGGCCACCTGTTGGCCGTGGGTGGCGACCCGTGATGCTTAAGGATAGAGCCCAGGTGGATGAGCAGTTCATGACATGCAATACTCCACTTTGGCCCTATCTTGAGCTAGACGGGTGCTCCGAGAGGCCCCCTCCGATCAATCGGCTGGTCACGTCAAGCCCTAGCACCTATATAATTTTCCCAACTCTATTGCCCTTATGGCAAGCCCCAACCCCGTTTTTATCATATGGGTGCTAGAAGGCGGTGGCTGCGGGTCTACATGTCCTGGGAATGACGTTAAACTCTATCTGATGGTGAGGTTCCAGTTTTGGAGGTTTGGGGAATGTGGAGCACCCCTTCATCACCATTGCTCCCTTGTCCACTCTGGCCGTGAGTGGTAGTACCTGTTAGGGTCCCATCTATGGGTTAAATAGAAAAATGTATTTATAAAAAAATTGTATTATCCATTAAGAATTGATTTATTTCAAAACTTTATCGGCATTAAATGACCCACTGAGGTTGATATGCCGTAAAACAAAACAAACAATTACCTTTTTGTCAAATTTAAACCGTTCTCCAACCACACGATCCTACTGTAAAACGCTGGTAGCTGCTCTCGCACGTGTTACTTGTTTACAAACCAAAACAACAAACCAAAACAAAAGATAAACATAAACAAGAACAAAAAATACTATCCATTTTTACCCTGCCCACTTAAAATAAACCAAGAGAACTGCTCATCGCTTAAATTGAACAAGAGAACAGATCAACAAGTTCCGTTTTCGTCCCTGCTCTCTGTCGTTGTCCTGTGCTTGCCCTTTTTCTTAACTATTTGTCTAATTTAAACCACTGACAGCGGTTCTCCAGCCACAGCGATCCTACCCTAAAACGCTGGGAGCGGCTCTCTCGCACGTGTCGCTTGTTAAGGCTAAAAAAATCGCTACGTGAACAATAATTATTAGAATAAAATCAGTTATGAAGTGAATAGATAGTGAACTTTAAAATAACCCTTTAGGCCATGATTTGAACTCAGATCAATAAGGTCTGTTTCCTCATTGATCGCTGACGATATTCTGCACTTCGCCCTCTTCTTAAATCTTTGCTTTCCTTAAACCGTTCACAGTGACTCTCCAACCACAGTGATCCTACCGTAAACCACTAAAATTGGTTCTTGTACTTCACTCGTTTACACTGAAAGATCACGACGTGAACAATTCGGGTTAGCTCAGTCGGTAGAGCGTTCGGCTAGAAACCACAAGGTTCCTAGTTCGATACTGGTCCTCGCCAACTCAGCGTATGAATAGCACCGGGATCTGTGCGGTAAAGTAAGGAGCTGATGGTAGGTGTGGCGCTCTATCTCAGACGCCAAAAACAATCGCCTTGGTCTAACGCTATTGAAAAGGGGATAGACTCCCTCGCTGACTGGCTAATACCGACATTAGGCCACCCCGACGAATTACTTTATTTGAAATAGAATGAGTTCTGAGGTGAATAGATAGTGGACTTTGAAATACCCGATTATACAAGTCAAATATACCAAGAAAATTCGGTACAACCTTGGAGGAAAGTTGGTAGGCAAATAATTAAATGAACTGTTACGATCAATAAGGTCCATTTCTTCATGGATTGCTGTCTGGGCCCACGCTTCTTAACTCTTTGCCTACTTGAAGCTGCTCCCAGCGATCCTACCGTTAAACGCTGGTTGCGGCTCTCTCACGAATCAAATGTTTACAATGAAAAATCACAAGGCGAGCATTGATTACAGGACTTTATTTGAATAGAATGAGTTATGAGGTAAATAGATAGTGGACTTTGAAACAGCCCATCATACAAGTAAAACAGAACCAGAAAATTCTGTACAACCTTGGGAAAAAGCTGGTAGGCAAAGAATTAAATGTTTGAGTTTGAGTTTTGTTTAACGGCATATCAACCTCTGTGGGTCATTTAATGCCAAAAAGGTTATTTTGGATTTCAGACTTTAAGGTAGTGGTTCTATGGAGATAATTGGTTATGTTCTGTTATATTTTGTTGAAAAGGTTGCTTTTTTTAATAAAATTTAAAATGTTTTCAGGGTTTGTATTCTTGAAGATGTCTTTCAGGTTTCTAGCTTGATAGTAATTTGCGCGGATATGTTTAAGTCTGTTACAATTTAGAAGGATATGCTTGGTTGTAAGTTGTACTTTGCATGTTGGCACACTGGGGCACCCTCCCCTTTTAACAGGTACGAATGGGTAATGTGGGTGTGCCCAATACGCAATCCGGTGAGTATTTACTTCTTCTCTTCTAATACTTCTGTGGCCGTCGGCCACTCTCCAATAACTTCTTGTATTTCATGGAGCTTGTTTTGAGTCAGATTGTCTCATGATTTCTGCCATTTGTTCTAATATAAATTTGTTTATGGTGGTTTCAGATCTGTATATGGGATTTTAGATTTGCTCATATGTGTCTGAAGTGCCTTTCTTGCGGCTTTGTCTGCCTTTTCATTTCCTTGGATACCAATGTGACTTGGTATCCAGAAGAATATAATGTTATTATTTTCAGAGAGGGTGTTTAGTTTGTTTAGGAGCTTCGTGATCAGAGGAGATGATGTGTTTTTGTTATGTAGTGCTAATAGGACTGATTTAGAGTCCGTGCATATAATAAATTTGGAAGCTTTGTGATTTGCTATGATATTCATAGCTAGATCAATGGCTGTAGTTTCTGCACTGTAGATTGAGGCTTCATTTGGTAGGCGTTTAAGGATTCTTGTTTTTGAGAAATAGCGGCACAACCAACTTTTTTCATTGTTTGGATCCATCTGTATAGATGTGATAATGATCTGGGTACTTATTTGTATTTTAATGAATTTCTCTTGGTAAGTGATAGGGTGTGTTTTTGTTTAGGTAATTTAGTCAGTTCTAAGTTTATAGTTGGTTGCTTTTATGGTCCATGGTGCCGTGTTGGAGAGTATGGTATGGTGTACTATATTGGTGTTGATTTTGATTTCATTGGGGAGATCACTTATTCTTAAGTTAAATGTAGTCTCGAAAACAACCTTAAAATATGTCCATAGATTGTGAAATTTGATATATCCCTTTTGGCTTCGATTTGAACTGTTACGATCAATAATGTCCATTTCTTCGTTAGAAATGAATTTTGAATCATAATTACTCAATTTAGCTCATGATTTTCCCAACCCTATTGCCCTTATGGCAAGCCCCAACCCCTTTTTTATCATATGGGTGCTAGAAGGCGGTGGCTGCGGGTCTACATGTCCTGGGAATGACGTTAAACTCTATCTGATGGTGAGGTTCCAGTTTTGGAGGTTTGGGGAATGTGGAGCACCCCTTCATCACCATTGCTCCCTTGTCCACTCTGTCCCGGAGTGGTAGTACCTGTTAGGGTTCCATCTATGGGTTAAATAGAAAAGTGTATTTATAAAAAAAATGTATTATCCATTAAGAATTGATTTATTTCAAAACTTTAAATGACCCACTGAGGTTGATATGCCGTAAAACAAAACAAACAAACAAACAAACAAAAAATCAACTTAGCTCAATCTGGCTCAATGTGACAATGCAGAATCACTGAACAGGGATCAAACACATTAGAAATAAACAGCAGAGATTATCTCATTGCCGACAAATACTCATATTAGATCTTTACAAAGTTTGGTTTAATCTTAGACTAGGTTATTAGTTGACCTTTTTTTTTTTACTAAGATCAGCCTCATCTCACACAAGGTCAATATCTATTTATTAATAAGCTTTTTTTCTATCATTCATGTGTGCCACAAGTGGAAAGAGAAGAATGATATTTATATAACTACATAAGAGAATTAAAAAACGACTGCGTTTGCCTTTCAGCTTTGCCACCATCTATAACCCTACTACTCTATAAGAATTTATGCTTCCACACATTACTGGCACTATAGGTAATATTTATTACAAGAAAAAACAGTGCCTACTTGAAGCCACTCACAGCGGGATCCGTAAATTACTTGACAAGATTTAAGGCAATCTTATGAGCTGATTGTTAACAATATTGGCATTTTGGGATTATCTAGCATTGTTATATACCCTCACTAGACTCGACAAAGAACCCGGAACACTTATATATATATAAGAAATATAAAATCAGATTTTTATTCTTCGATTGTGTAGATTGAGAGTCGGCTGCAGAGGATGCATATACACAGGAGCCTTCTAGAGTTCTGGCTGCAAAAGATCTCGATCTCAAGTTCCATCTGCTCAACCCAGATTTCTAAGGGCTTTTTATAATTATCCAACTCAACAGGGTCACGCCTCGTTGATCGTGACACCTACGCAGTATTCCTGGAGACACACCTCCCGGCTCACACAGCCAGTTTTCATTGGTTATAGGCTACACCTACACATTTTCTGTGACTATGCAATGTCAATGTACACCTGCATTTTTCTGGTGGCAAAGGTCAGTTCAATGTGTTCCAGACAAAATACTGTTTTTGTTTTCAGGCCCATGTTTGACACCCACGCATTTCCTGTGTGCAGCACCTGGTTCCAGGTGCAAACTCATTGACCAGGCAATGTATTACTGTATAGGACTTTCCCAAAATCAGTAGCTGGCATTGACCAAAAATGACCTTAAATGCATTCTATGTCGTTTTTTATTGGTCAGTGCTTTCTGCTGATTTTGGGTAAGTCCATAAATGCAACTCAGCGTATGAGTAGCACAGGGATATGTGCGGTAAAGCAAGGAGTTGATGGACGCAAAAAAACAACAATCTCTTGGTCTAGCGCAGGTGAAAAGAGGAAAGACTCCCTCGTTGTTTGAATGATGCCTATTTTAGGTCACTCCGACGATTTTCGGCCTTTTGATTTCTTTAATCATTCCCAACTAATTTCGATATTCGATTATCGTCAAGAGAAAAGATTTTGTGAAGAAAAGTTTTTGGCCCAAAAAACTATATATATATATATATATATAGTATATATATATATTCAATATTATAGAAATATATAATATTATAATAGAAAAGTTGCAGAAGCACACACAACCTATCAAATATCGGACATAGTCTGCCAAAAATAATAACTCAATGCCTGAAGAAGACAATAAATCAAAAACACGTGTCGCATATGTAAGATAAAAAGAATTTTTTTTTAAATAAAAAAAAAAATTTCTGAGAAATAATACATTTTGCGAACCTTCTTCTTTTTTATAAAATATAAAATTTTCTCCCGTTGGAACCAGAACAACATTTTATCTATCTATCTATCTATCTCTCTCTCTCTCTCTCTCTATCTCTCTCTCTCTCTCTCTCTATATATATATATATAATTATATATATATATATATATAATAATATATTATTCCATCGTTTCCACCTGAAGATGGCAAAGTGCATTGCCGAAAGCGCTAGTGACGAAACATTCGGGAGACTAATATACCAGTTCCACCCTGACACCAGAAGGATTCCCCGAATATTAGAACGGATCGGCGAAAGACTTGTCAGACAGGAATTGTCCTGTTCAATTCAATGAAACGATATATATATAATATATATATATATATATATATATATATATATATATAGAGAGAGAGAGAGAGAGAGAGAGAGAGAGAGGAGAGAGAAGAGTCATGTAATCGATTCAGAAGTAGCACATAAACGCACGTACGCACACAGTGGCACACACACACACAACACACACACACACACACACTCATATACAAATCCGTTGAAAGTATTGCATTTTAACTATCCACTAGTACAACCTTTTCCTCGCCTCTTCATTCATATGAATTCCGTCTCTTGATATCACCTCACTCGTTGCTCTCCCTCGTTATAAACTGGCCAATCATAAATTGAACGAGACACCAGTCGATGGACAGACGTCATTCTCCTACAGACGCCGAGAAGAGCACGAGAAGAAGAATGAGAAAAGTTTGAAGAAGAAATTATGCGCAGCTAAGCCAGTCCTATTAGAAATAACACCTGCGTATTGGCAAATATTCTAACCTTCTCAGGCGTCTGGACGATCAGGGAAATGACAAAAACTTTCTTCTTCTTCTTCTTCTTCTTCTTCTTCTTCTTCTTCTTCTTCTTCTTCTTCTTTCGATATATTTTCTTCTTCTTTCGCTATATCTTCTTTTTCTTTCATTTCTTTTTCTTTCATTTCTTCTTCTTCTTCTTCTTCTTCTTCTTCTTCTTCTTCTTCTTCTTCTTCTTCTTTCTTCTTCTTTCGATATATCCTCTCTTTCCCTGTATCTTCTTTTTCTTTCACTTCTTCTTCTTCTTCTTCTTCTTCTTCTTCTTCTTCTTCTTCTTCTTCTTCTTCTCTTCTTTTTCTTCTTCTTCTTTCGATATACTTTCTTCTTCTTCTTCACTATATCTTCTATTATCACTTCTTGTTCTTATTGCTATTGTTCTTCTTTCTTTTTCATGTTCTTGTTGTTGTTCTTCTTCTTTCGATATATCTTCTTTCTTCTTCTTCTTCTTCTTCTTCTTCTTCTTCTTCTCTTCTTTCACTATATATTCTTTTCTTACATTTCTTCTTCTTCTTCTTCTTCTTCTTCTTCTTCTTCTCTTCTTCTTTCACTATATATTCTTTCTTTACATTTCTTCTTCTTCTTCTTCTTCTTCTTCTTCTTTCGATATACTTTCTTCTTCTTCTTTCACTATATCTTCTATTATTTCACTTCTTGTTCTTATTGCTATTGTTCTTCTTTTTCTTTTTCATGTTCTTGTTGTTGTTCTTCTTCTTTCGATATATCTTCTTCTTCTTCTTCTTCTTCTTCTTCTTCTTCTTCTTCTTCTTCTTTTCTTTCACTATATATTCTTTTCTTACATTTCTTCTTCTTCTTCTTCTTCTTCTTCTTCTTCTTCTTTCACTATATATTCTTTTCTTACATTTCTTCTTCTTCTTCTTCTTCTTCTTCTTCTTCTTCTTTCACTATATATTCTTCTTCTTCTTCTTCTTCTTCTTCTTTCTTCTTCTTCTTTCTTTCTTCTTTCACTATATTCTTTTCTTACATTTCTTCTTCTTCTTCTTCTTCTTCTTCTTCTTCTTCTCTTCTTCTTCTTCTTCTTCTTCTTTCACTATATATTCTTTTCTTACACTTCTTCTTCTTCTTCTTCTTCTTCTTCTTTCACTATATATTCTTTTCTTACATTTCTTCTTCTTCTTCTTCTTCTTCTTCTTCTTCTTCTTCTTCTTCTTCTTCTTTTTCAAATATTCTAAACAAGACTAAACTTTATAACTAGATTTAACTAATACCAGAAAAAACATTTTTCAACAGTGATTAAAAAAAGAAGCTCAATGTGTTTAGTCCTTGTAAATCTTTCACGTTCTCGTTATTACTTTGCTTAATCGTAACCTAATGATTATCGTTGCAGAAAATGGATATCGCAATGCGAGTTCACATCCCGGGTGAAATTATAAAATTCCTCCTCCTCCTCCTCCTCCTCCTTATTCTTCTTCTTCTTCTTCTTCTGTTTCTTTCACATACACGATCATCATCATCATCATCATCATCAGAAATAGCAAAATTGTGCTGTTGTTGTTGTTGTTGTTGTTGTTGTTGTTGTTCTTCTTCTTCTTCTTCTTCTTCTTCTTCTTCTTCTTCTTCTTCTTCTTCTTGTCTCATGGCTGACTAAGTGCGAGTAGCTGTTCTGTAAAAATCTTTTTCCGCGGCTTTTTCGCTCAGTTGCCAATTTGAACCAGAGGGCAGGGCTTGTTTGAGTGAGCCAGTCGGTTATATTTGTTGAAAAATGGGGTGGTAAAATTGATTCGGTGAATGCGTTCACACGCAAAAGGTAATATTCATCGCTTTCCCTCTCTTTCTTTTTTTCTCTAAGTTGCTATTTCTGTATTTCCTTCTCGTCTTATACGATGATATCTTTAAAGAGAGAGAGACGGAATTTTAGACAAGAACCATGTGGAGCAACGAGACAGAAAAAGAGCAAAGTTACTCGCCAAAATTTCTCATACCATAACCATTTCACATGTGAGAAATATAAAAGACATACCGCAGGTTTTGTTAACCACCGGTACCTAGGTTCCAGGATATCAGTTGTACTGACGAATTTGCCGATGATTGCAAACTCGATTATACTACATTATATAATGGAGGCACGTATGCGCCAGCGTTAGATCGTATGAAATGGATCGTCGATCCGATTTCAAAACCTTGGGACAAGGTTCTTTTGAATTTCACCATCTCTTTTG
>CM042149.1:122354228-122406728 GCA_023376005.1 Doryteuthis pealeii
AAAAAGAGAGATAGGCAGCGCCCAGCGAGTTCGTGAATCTATAAACGTGGCTGGTTGTAAGGATGGGAGTGAAAAGTGGGCCGGTACAGTCGCTGTTTGTTGAATCTTACATAAACTACGGATTGTATAACCATAGAAGTACAAGGCTTCCATTGCAGACTGGCGCCTTCAAACATTTAGATTCATAATATAAAAATCAATGAACTGATTGAAACCAATTGTATCATATTAATGATTGGAATTAGATAAATAATCTGGTATTAACAATATAAATCCATTTAATTGCTTTTGTAAATTGTTTTTAGTTTAACAGTAATGGTGCTATTGTGTTTTTAAGTTTTTTTGTATTTGGTATGTTTTATTTGTTATTCAACAATTGTTTTAAATGTCAATGATACTCTCATTTATTTGATGACCTTTTGTTGATACGCAAAATGTCCATTTATGCACACTGAAATATCCAAAGAACGATAATTTTATATTCCGCGAGCTAAAAAAACAACTGGTTCATTAAAAAGATTTCATCCATCATTTGTTGCCTTTCACTACATAATTTTCAGTCGATCTAACTCACCGGTTTTCCATCAAAAGTGTTAACCCAGAATATCAAGCGAAACACAATTACTTAAGATTCCAGACTAAGAGAGGTGGCGTCTTTTTTGATTGACCAGAAAATCCTGTGTCAGTGCAGATTGTGATTCGTTCAAAATTGAGATTAAATAATTGCAGATATTAATCTAAATATTCCAGGTGGTAAATTGTCTCTCTTGCTTTGTTTTTTTTTGTTTACTTGGTGTTTTTTTTTTTTTTTTTGATATTGTTGCTTTTATTTCAAAATGTTTTAATGATATACTCCAGTTTTACATTGAATACATTTTTTTTTTCTGAATCTCCAAAAGAGATATTATCTCCCCGTACACAAAACCATCACACAACTGGTTCATTAAACACCCCACTTCTCCTAATCTTTGGCGTGGAGTATTATATCACAAAATTTCAGTCGATCTTACTTCCTCTCCGTTTTCATTAAACAAGATGTTAGGGAGCGCCAAGAATAATCAACGAAGACACACAATTAATTTGATCTCCTCAGATAGATATCTCTTTAATTCCAGAAACTCCTGTCGCGATACCAGTAGTATCCTACCTAAAAAAGTTTAAGATGTGTGTTTTTTATCTAACACATACAATCAGGCGACAGTTATGTGACACAGGTCATTTTAGGTCTGAGAATACAAATGATATATTGAGCTTCTTAGAGGTGTTGACTTTCTCCCTCCCATCTATGACTGGTTGTTAACCCAGAGATAAAGAATAACAGTCTGTTCCTACTATCTAAGCATAACTAAGCGAAGAATCAATGGCCCATGCCTTTCCCAGTGCGGAAGGGATGACGCAAACGAGTCTTGTACAAAATTTTGAACTCGAGTCACCTGACGATACAGTTACACTCTCAGGTTTTCAGCGGAGCGTATGGTAGTTATGTTCTTAATTATCTTACTTACCTTATCCACTGCATTCACTGAAGAACACGTGACAACCAAAATCTTGCATGATGATGTTGCTTCGTTCACAGATACCAGTGATATATCTGCCAGATCGAGAAATCGAACCCGGATACCTCCATAGAAGAAATAGGAGCTTGATCTGTGATTTTTAGCGTCTTGTGAATGAACTTGCTATGGTTTGCAAGCTAAAAAGTTTGACGGTGTGATAACCAACTAGTATTACGCAGCTTGCGAACAACCCTCTAACCGAGTAATAGAAAAGAAGTCACTGGCGGAAAGATGTCACAAGAAGAGGAAAGAATTGATACCATGGAGACACAGACAGGTTTGACTGGGTAAACGAGTCAGGGTTAGGAATACTCAAATGTACCATGAGCTTTCAGCCAGATAATTGCTATCACTGGAAACTTCAGTGAAAAAACTCAATAGTTGAAGATTACCAATTTAAGAAAAAATAAATCATATATTTAATCAGATACTAGGAGGGTGATACTGGAAGAATTACTGTCACTATTGATATCCCAGCGAGCAAATCCTCCTCATTAACTAGCGCCTGGATCATCTACCACACAACAATACTACCTACTACTACCACAATTCATGAATCACGTCGTGCTGAGGATAGTATTACTACTACTGACTAGCTACTCCTACCTACTTTACGGTCTAAATAATAATAATAATAATATATATAGTAAGTAAAGTCGATGGGAGCCAGCCTTACAACTCGGTATCAACCATACGCCGCAGGGTGATCTATCCCTTTTTTCAATAAGCGTCTAGACACAGCGAACGACTTGTTTGTTGTAGGGCATCTGGAGAGGAATGGAGCACCATCCTATCATTCAGCCTCCATTAACTTTTATCCGAAGATCCTGTTGCTACTACATATCGCTGAGTTGGCGAGGACGTGGTATCAAACTAGCCGACCTTCCCGTGGTTGAGTCTAAGACCGTAACGCTCTACGTGAGACTGAGCACATAAAGCTCCTCCGGCCCCTAATACATGCTATTTTTTGTTTATATACAATTTTACAAACAGCCGTCAGCGTCAATACATATATTGGGAAACATAAGAAAGTTCTCTTTGGTACATCATATAAAATCGAAAAATATTAAAAGGGGCAGTTGAGACTCAGTCGTAGAAGCGTTCGGCTGTAAACCACTAAGTCTCTAGGTGGTCGGGAATAATCGAGGCCACCCGCCAACTACAAGCGTAGTGAGTGAGCTACAGGGCACATCTAGTGCAAATAAAGTAAAGGAACTGATGAGGTGTGGCGCATCCACTCAGATGCTAAAATAATCTACACTTGCACTAGCGATATTAGAAAGGCGATGAGACCCCCTCGCTGTATTGGGGTTGAAATTCACGACATTAAGCATGCCCCGGCAACTTTACTTTTTCTTTTTTTATAATTTTAATATTAATCACACAAACATGAACACACACCACACACACCACCAACACCACAACCACAACAATCAACTACCATCACCTCAACCACTACTACCCATATTATATATATAATATATATATATATATTACTTGAATAGACAAAAAGTGCATCCCGTTGTCGTCCACCCCGTTACACTCCATCTCCGCTAGATGCCTGTGATTTAGGAAAGAAGATGTAGGATTCTGCTCACAAATATCATCCCTCTTTTCTATTTTATTAAAAAATGAATTAAAATTCTCATTTTAAAACCGATCATTTAAGGTCATTATTTGTCTAGTCTGAAAAAGTAACAATAAATGAGCATAAACAAAAAATAAAATATATTAATTACAGTTATTAAATTTCCTTGATCACAATTTAAAAACTGTTTTTAAAAATTAATCTCGTCATACATTGAATCTGCCAAGACGCTGTAATTAAGAATCCGGTTTTTACACAAATAGGAATGTCCAAAACTTTTGCGATTGAAAAAGATTCACACTGATTTTGCCAAATAGACACATAACCTAAACTAGTAGAATAAAGGAGTTAGGTTAAGACAATGTTCTAAATGAAGTTATCTCTAGACTGCAGGTTCAATCCTGGTCATGGGCAGCAGTACATAGAGATAATAAATTAACATGCTTAACAACCTGTAACTCCCAGTTATGTGTTAGTGGAATGAGAACGAATATCCCGTGGGCCGAATAAATGAGTTAGGTTCAAAGTTCTGTGATTGGAGCTCCCTAATTACAAAGGTCTTGTCCGAAAGAAATAGCTGAAGGAGGCCAGAGGGCACATCGACCGAAACGCTGTACATATAACAATGAAAGATGAGGACAATAGTCTGAAAAAATACAAATAATGGTAATCTTTGCACAGGGGTCCGTCCTGGCTTCTGCCCTTCAAAAACTGCTAGCCAAAGACTGCTGAAAAAACAATACCAGCTACAATTGAAGTCCGTAGCCGAAGCGGTATCACTTGAAAAAAAGAAAGAAAAAAAACAACTTAGGAGGTTTTTCCTGAAAACCCAACCCCAACAGCCTCTAGTTAAAATTAAGTTTTATTACAAAATGTGTGGTTCTGTTTTTCCTGGGTCACTCAGATTATTTATTTATTTTCCATTAAACTAACCCTAAACCCCAACCCCAACCCCAAACCTAGCCCTAGCCCTAGACCCTAACTCTATTTTTTTACACCGCTTCGGCTACGGATTTTAATCGTAGCTGGGGTTTTTTTTCCAGCTGAATTAAACAAAATACAATTGAACAAAAACAAAAACGAGTCTTATATACACAGAACAAGACATTTACTTTAATAAATGCTTAGTATGGAATCGCTTTCCCCTTTGATTTCTTTAGAAGATTAATCCTTTTAACCATGCTCTCAACCAACTTGGAACACTGTGGAAGAGGGGATGCTAAATTCCATTCATTTTGCAGAGCTTCCCCACAATTTTTTTCTTTGTTCGAAAAAGTTCCTCCAGTCAAATGCACGAGATATTATGGCCCAAATATTCTCGATTGGGTTAAATTGGGCTTTTGGCCAGGCCAAAACATCACATCAATTGAATAATCGGCAAGCCATTTCTTAGTGACTTAGTGGTGTGTGCAGGTGCATTATCTTTTGAAAAATATGTTATGGGATGACTCCCAGCTTCTGGATACTTGGAAACAGTCCTGTTTCTAATATTCGAATGTATTCCTTTGCATTGATTGACGCCTCACATCTGATAAGTTTCCCCAACTCCTGCGGCATTAAAAGTTCCCCACACCATTATCCCCCCATTCCCGTGTTTCACTGACGTTTTTATGCAACTTGGCGATAATCTTTCTCCGGATCTTCCAATGCAGCGTTCGGGAGCATCACTAAAAAAACAAAATCTTGATTCATCGGACCAGAAAACATTCCTAAACCATTCTGTATCTTTCTTACCATAACACGAGACAAATGTCTTTCTATCATTGATGTTCTTCTTAGATAATAATGGCTTTTTTGCGCACCTTTTTGAAGTGGATCCCATTTCCTTCAATCGTCTAGATATTGTCATTCTATAAATGGAATTTCCATCTGCCTGTTTTGAATTATTTGCTATGGTCAACATAAGTTTTCTTTCGGTCCTTCAAAACAGTCATTTTAAGCCTGTGGTCGTCCTTCATAGTGGATGCTCTAGGGCGACCAGATCCAGATTTCTTTTTTATTGAATCTTCGTTTTCGAACCTTTGATAATTCGCTTCACAGCAGAGGGAGATGTTGTCACATTTTCTTTTTTCAAAATATCGAAAATCTGCTTGTAAGTTATATTAGACTGCCTTAATCCTGCAATTCGGTTTTTCATATCCTCGCCCAGATGCGGTCTTACCTTTTTAGGACTCATTTTTACCACTAAATTATTATATACTATAATATTAATGATCTGAAAAATAGGAATTTGCAGTTAAATTTCAGTAAATTCCTGAAAAATATCGAAAAAATATTTTCTTCCTTCTTTCAATCTTGGTCCATTTTTTCTGTTCACGAGTGTATTATATATTATATATATATATATATATATATATATATATATATATGTGTGTGTGTGTGTGTGTGTGTTTATCTTTTCTTTTATTCTACACTCAGTCTGTCTATAGAATCCTTTGAAAAGGTGTAGATGGCCACCCGAAATATTGGATGTAATAAATTCATATTTTGAATGAATTTAGCAGAAAAACCTAATTAAATCAGAAAGTTTTGAAATGAAATAACTAATGCATTATAAAATTCATTCATTGATAAATCAACACTGAAAATTTCATTAAAATCGGAATATTCCTGATTTTTGTAAAAAATTTCAATCGGGAGGGTTAAATTAATTTTTTTAAACACAGATTTTAAAGTCATATTTAGACAGCGTGTACGGCCATATTGGAGCAAAATTGGCCTAAAAAATCGGTTTAAATGTATTAAAAATAAATTACATGTGTAATATTATTTTGCTTTTTTATTCATGCTCATCATGTTACTACTTTTTGAATTAGTCAAAACTTAGACCTTAAATAATCGATTTAATTAATTTTAATTCGTTTTTAAAATGAAAAGAAGGCGAGAATTTGGGTATACCTAGTAAAAACTTAAACCAGATTTTAGATTGTGCTAAGAATTAAAATAGTTTAGAGAACGGTCAGAGTTACGAGAGGATGCGCTGATGTCATATGTAAACGCTGTGCTGTTTCATACTATGGAGCACCATCAGGTGTCTTGAGGGAGGGGAGGATATCGTGTGACAGAGGTACTGGGTTAGATCGCTGACCTTACTGATTGTAATCTGATCCTCTGCAGATGTGAGTGGCGCTACCAAAAGAATTTGAACATTTTTGAGAGGGGGGACTGGATTTTTTTTTACGAGGTACGGTTTTTTTAAAAATCAGGATGTAATTAAACATTTTAATAATAAATATCTTCTTGAATTAATTCGTCATTTCTCATTTATTGTCAATTTTTTAATAAATAAATCTATTTACTAGAATATATATATATATATATATATATATATATATATATATATATATATATATATATATGAGAGTACATAAATAAACACTTTATTTGATATGGCTTTTAGCCGACAATTTTTGGAGGATACGTGCTTAATTGAAGTCATACCTAATTTTTGAAAATTAATTAGTTAATAATTAATGAATTTAGGCGGGCATATATGTTCAAATGTAAGGCTACACAAATCGAGAAAATGTCAATCCCTGAATGTACATTTCGACCTATGCTGATGAGACTTAACAGGTCGAAATGTACATTCAGGGATTGACATTTTCTCGATTTGTTTAGCCTTACATTTGAACATATATGCCCGCCTAAATTCATTAATTATTAACTAATTAATTTTCAAAAATTAGGTATGACTTCAATTAAGCACATATCCTCCAAATATATATATATATATATATATATATATATATATCGAAATATCAAACAAGTATCGATCTGTTAGCCTCACTGACTATTTTATCATTTGCGATGTTTTAAAAAGTCTATCAAGACAGAAGCTATATTCTCCAAAACAAGGGCACTTCATGTGGTGTAATGGTTCGCAATCTAGATTAACAGTCCGTTAGTTAGTGAGTTCGATTCTCACTGGGAGCCACATATTTCTGTTTTTGTGCCACAACTAAGTTAAGCTTAGTAATAACTATATCTCCCAAAACAAAAACGAATGATGAATGAAACGTTAGTTTTTAAAAAATATTTTTGATGTGTATAAAACTTCGCCATTCTATTTATTTTATTTTTTTTTATTACATTTTATTTATTAATATGATATGAACAAATATAGACGACATAGCTGGGGACGTTATTTTAATAGTCACCGGGTAGCAATTTCTGAGGCAGGAGACCGGGACGCACTTCCTCATAAATTACCAGATTTTTAGTTAAAAAAAAAACAAGATAAAGACGGACGAAGCTATTCGAGAGAGGTGCTGCACTTGCACAATTCCATGTTTTGCCAAAAATATTTCGTTCAAAAAGTATCAATACTGACTGCATAATTTAAAAAAAAATCCCTTTGTTATTTAAGTTCCTCTGCAGTGCATACGTCAAATATTTTATTATATATCTTATTATAATGGAGATTCGGCGTCTGCCTGTCCGTAATCGAAACTACGTACTGCTTACGTCACAATACCCACAGGAATTGCGTAAGTTTCAATGAGTATTTAATTTATTGCCAAAGTCATTAATATATAAAAATAAATCTTATTTATTAACCTCTGAAATTTTGACGTAGATTTGTCTCAAAACAGACCATGTTATTAGTGAGTTTAAAATCCGGCAATGTGCCTTATATATCACTAAGATATAAAGGTTTACATGATATATGTGTGTTAATTTGCATACTGGTCTTAACAAAACCGGGTTTAATAAATGATTACTTGGTGTTATTAATCTCTAATATTATTTTTCTATTCTCCCACATATCAAAATCAATCCTATGAATTATTTTTTTATAGAAACCAATTAAAATATAATTGAAATAAATGTAATCTTTTTATATGCGTTCTTATTTAATTTCGTTCGTCTTTCTGATTTAATATATTTCATTATATTAAAATTTAAATATTCACGATCGATAGATATTTAATTCTTTTGAACTCATTTTTTCTATTTTAACCCATAGATGGTACCTTAACAGGTACTACCACTCAGAGTGGACCTGAGTGTAATGACGTTGAAGCGTACTCCACACTCCCCAGAGCTCCAGAATTGGAACCTTACCACTAGATGCAGTTTAACTTCATACCCAGGTCATACAAAATTAACCACACTTCGTGCAATTATATTTTTAGTTATAGAGTTTTTTCTACTTAATTTTAATAAAGTTTTTTTCTTTGTAAATTTAATTCACAAAATACGAATAAAATAAAAGTTATTAAAAATGGAATTTCCACGTATTCCTTTAGAATAGATAAAAATTGGTATATCGTTTACGAATAAAAATTATTTGGTATTAAACCATATTCAAACTTAGAATAATAATTAACTTAATGTTTTTTTTTTTCAAGATCCAAATGTTTTTTTAGGTCATTATGTTTGTTGTTTTTTCTGTCCCGTGTTTTTGTTTAAAGTCAAAGTTCAGTGTAACTTAAGTCAGCCGTGTCGAAATTAAAGATTCTTTAAGGAATAACGTCCTTTTATTCTAATATTCACATTCTATTCAACACACATGTGGGGGTAAAAAGGTTGAATGTGCTTCCCTCACCAAACCTATATAAATAGCACACAGTTCCATCGTGGTCATTCACATCTCCAAAGACAACGAAGCTGGAAGGACCTCACTTGAGAGTGTCTTTGTGATAATCAACATCAAGTAACGTCGAATCATCGCTGTTCCGGGCTTAGAAGAGTGACAGTTTTGGAATCGCAAAGTACGATAACCAAAATATCCAAGACTTAAGAAAACCTTTTTGTTTCATCAGAGATTTACAACCGGATCACGCTGAAAACGACCGTTATTTTTTATCTAAGTTAAGCAACTACTTAGATGGGTGACCGTTTTGGGGCAGAACAACAAGGACTATAACCAACGTATCCCAGACTAAACAAACCTTTTGAATACAGGATTACGACCAGAACTCATTTGGAAAAAACCTTTTTGGATGATTTTTAAATCGAAGAGGTTAAGCAACATCGAAATTGATTAGTTCTTATATGGGTGACCATTTTGGATCAGAACAATAAGACTATAACCAACATATCTCAAACTAAAAAAAAATTTTTGATCGAGATTTACGACCAGATCCACTTAAAAAAAAGAAAACTTTGTTGCGGCTTTTTTATTAAAGAAGTTAAGCAACGTTGAACTTGGCCATTACTGAACACCGTAAAGGAACTTGTGACTCCTTTTAATAAATTTTATTGAAAGGAATTTAAAAAAAAATCTTTTCGCTCCTGCTGATAGTCTAAGGTGAAAGATCCAACATGTCAAAGGTCAACAAACGTTGCATTTTCTGTCGAAGCAAAAAAACACAACGTAGATAATGTGATGAATTTGAAAGAGAACGATTTTATTATTTACTTTCCAGAAATCAATATCGATCAGAGACGACCGAGAGGAAATTTGTTTGTTTTTCTTGTTTCGGACCAGGTCACACGAAAAAAAAGATGCCGTATGCAAAAAGAAGGAAAATTCTCATGGTTATCAAAACTTTGTTGTTGTTTTAAACCGAGTATGAAACGTACACCATTGGGAAAAGCACATTCTATGGATTGGACAACAAAGTCAGGTTCTTTTCGTTTTTACACACCTCTTGAGTGGGATGACTGTCAACAGGACATCTACAGTATTGAGTAAGACATCATCTCTCATTGGAAACATTGAAAAAAAAAATACAAAAAATATTGGCCTGTCCTAAAGGCCTTCCTTGAGGACTTTCCAAAACACATGATGATCATCATCACGGCATGACGACAACACGGATTCCCTTACATCTCTCTTGCTATCCGTCCCTATCGGTCATCGTATTTGACAGGTCCTCTAGATGGTATCCAGTGTCCGCACAGAGTTAATGAATGTACGATTTTGCTGGTAGGCCAACACTGGTGTGTCCATGTGTAGGAGGCCACAGGAGAACGTCACTTATGAGTTCATCCTTAGTTTACCAGCAGCGCCCAGCGTGTCGTGTTCATCTTACTTGGATGGTTTGTAAGATGGGTGGTAAATGGCCGTACAGTCGCTGTTTTGTAGAATGCTTCTTCGAGGATTTGTTAAAAACAGTACACGGCTTCCTTGCAACTCCCTTAAACATTTAGATTATAAAAAAATATGACCTGTAAACCAATTGTATCCATATTCAAATTTGGATTAATAAATAATCGTATTAATTAAATCCATTTAATTGCTTTTGTTTTTCTTTTGTTTACTTTGTGCTTTTGTTGTTTTTGTTTTTTTGTATTTGTTGTTTTTATTTTTCAAAATTGTTTTAATGATATACTCCAGTTTAATTGAATACATTTTTAAAATTTTTTTGCTGAATTTCAAAGACGATATTATTCCCGCTAAAATACAACTGGTTCATTAAAACCAGTTTCTCCATCTTTGCTGTATTTATCACAATTTTCAGTCGATCTACTCTCCGGTTTTCATCAAGTGTTAACCAAGAATATCAACCGAAACACATTATTTGATCTCCAGATAGATATTTCTTTATTCCAGAAACCTGTCTCGTCCAGTGTCCATCCTAAAAGAAGTTTAGACGTGTGTTTTTATCCAACACATCAATCACGGACAGGATGTGACACAAGGTCTATTTTTAGGCGGAATACAATGAGTTTGAGTTTAGAGTTGACTTTCCCCTAGACTGGTTGTTTAACCAGAGATAAAGAATCAGTCTGTCCTACTATCTAAGCATAACTGAACGAAGAACAATGGCCCATGCCTTTCCCAAGTGCGAAGGGATACGCAAACAGTCTTGTACAAGATTTGAACTCGAGTCACCGACGATAACAGTTACACTCTCCGGTCTTCACGGAGCGTATGTTAGATTTATTCTTATTATCTTACTTACCACGTCCACTGCATTCACTGAAGAACACGTGACAACCAAAATCTTGCATGATGATGTTGCTCTGTTCACAGAACCAGTGGATATATCTGCCAAACGAGAATGGAACCCGGTACCTCATAGAAAAAATAGGAGCTTGACCTGTGATTTTAGCGTCTTGTGAATGAATCTTGCTAGGCAGCTGAAAAAGTTGACGGTGATACCAACAGTAGTTAGCGCACTTCGAACAATCCCCAAGGAGCTAGAAAAGAGACTGGGGGAACGATGTCAGGGGAAGAATTGATACCATGGTGACCACAGCACTGTTAACATCAGTTTAGGATACTCAGATGTGACCTGGAGCTCAGCAGATAATTGCTATCACTGAAACTTCAGTGAAAAAACAATAGTTAAAATTAATTTAAGAAAATAATCATTATAATCAGAATACTAGGGAGGGTGCTGGAGACTTACTGTCACTTGATTCCCAGCGACAATCCTCTCATAACTCCCTGGTCATTACTACTACAACTACTGCTCCTCCTACTACTACTACACATTTTCATCACACGTCGTGCTGACATATACTACTACTACTACTACTACTACTACTACTACTACTAATAATAATAATACCGTATTTCATGTTATATACAATTTTACAAAAATAGTGTGAATAATATTATTGAACATGAAAGTTTTCTTGGATTATTAAATAGAAAAGAACATTAATTATATTTTAATATTAATAACACACACACACACACACACACACACACCACATCACCAACCTCTCCACCACTACCACCCATATATATATATATATATATATATATATATATATATATATATATGACTAGACAAAAAGTGACCCGTTGGGTCACCCGTTGGGTCATCCGTTAAGCTCTCGCTATATGATTGTGATTAGGAAAAAGAGTAGGATCTGCCAAAATATCGTCTGGTTTTCATTTTAAAAATGAATTAGAATTCATTAAACCGATCATTTAAAGTCAACTTTTTGGGAACACACACAAACCGATGATTATGGGTGGCGCGGGCAAAAAATGCATTGATTCCGTCGGCATTCCCCCTCAAGGGGGCGCCTCTACCACTGGGCAATAAACCCAGCCCTCCCCCTTTAAATCAAGTGGGCAGGTGTTGCCTGGGGTTATGGACCCTGGGATCAACGCTATTAAATACTTCACCGGCCCAGCGCCGAAGCCACAGGACCCACGAAAAGATCAGGTAAGTTTCATCTGTAGCCTGTTGTTGTTGTTCTACTTACTCCCCTTTGATACCTGGGCGTTGTATCGTAGTGTGATGGTTAACAAGTTAGTTTCACAGATCCATTACTACCGTTTAGCATGTTTCATACATTTTGGATGCTCCATACTTGCAAGATTGTGTCCCATCTTACCCGTGGCGAAAGGATTGCGCAAATATCTATTCTCCTTTAGGCCAGTTCGGTTGAACTTCGAATACACTGTCTGTATCGCGTCCCATGCAAAAAGATTGCCCTGGGTATCACATTAAATTTCCTCAATTTTCTTTCTTCCTCTGTGTCTCTATTTTCTTCTTTCTTTAAAATGTCGTCGCTTCCTGTAAACATCTTGTACCCTCTTTCTATTTCGTTCTCTTCTATTGTTCTTCTTCGCCCCAGTTACTTTCATTTACGACATTTATTCTTCGTATTCAGTTCCTCCCTTTTTTCTCTTCTTCTATTTGTGCTTTGTCGATTTTTTTACTCTTTATTTTCAAACTTTTATTTATTTATATTGCGCTTGTTCGTCTTAACTTCTTCGGTTAGATATTATTATTATTATTATTATTATTATTATTATTATTATTATTGTTATTGTTATTATTATTATTATTATTATTATTATTATATAATATCTCAAGTATAATTTCTTTTTCTTCTTCTTCTTCTTCTTCTTCTTCTTCTTCTTCTTCTTCTTATTATTATTATTATTATTATTATTATTATTATTATTATTATTATTATTCAATTCTCTGGCAACAAGTGTCCTCAGGTCTTCAGGACTCATCTAACTATCTTCTTCTGATTTCCAATTACTCAAGTCAGTATTCTAATTTTTTGTGGGCCGTTTTAAGTGCGCCAATTACAATGGAAATCAGTTTCACCCGAATATTCCACAGTTTTTTTTTCAATACCCTGGCAAGTTCCAGACATTTCTCTATCTTTTCGATTACTTCCACCTTCACCTTTTGATCTGCTGGGACTGCAAAATCTACCAGTTGACAAGTTCAATACTAGGTCTGGTCTTCTGTCTTCGATAAGGTGATCCGTTATTAATATTATTATTATTATTATTATTATTATTAGTAGTAGTAGTAGTAGTAGTAGTAGTTGTTGTTGTTGTTGTTGTAGTAGTAGATAAAATATAAATCCTTGTATCAGACACTTCAAAAATGTCGATTTGTCTTTCGAGTGGAGAGTTTTATAAAAGTCAAAGATAAAACATTTTTAAGCAACTTAACCAAAAAAAAAAAAATAAAATAAAATAAAATAAATAAGATAAAGAAGAGAAAGTGCACAGTGAAAAAAAAACAAGAAGTATTATAGGGAAAATTGGGAAAATTTTTTTATGGCAAGTAGGAATTATAATAGAAGAAGAAGAAGAAGAAGAAGAAGAAGAAGAAGAAGAAGAAGAAAAGAAGAAAAGAAGAAGAAGATTCAAGGCTGTTAAGTTTAGGAAGGAAATTTCAAAGAATTTCAAAGAAAAAAAAAGGAAGAAAAATGTCAGTGGAAATATAATGTGAAAAAAGAGAGGAAGAATAAAATTGTACAATAATAATAATAATAATAATAATAATAATAATAATAATAATAATTGGAACAGTCCAAATAAACTTGGAAAAAGACTGGAGGATCTAAAAAGCAGAGGAAGAATTGAGATCATCCAGACTACTGCATAGCTGCAATCGGCTAGAATACTCACAAGAGTCCTGGAGACCCGAGGAGACTTGTTGTCACTCAGACTCCAGTGAAATACCATCAGGTAACGCTGATGTGAAAAACTCAAAAGGTGTAATAATAATAATAATAAATAATAATAATAATAATAATAATAATAATAATAAGAAGAAGAAGAAGAAGAAAATAGTACTTGAGATAAACAAGAAATATACTGAAACAAAACTCTGTAGCAGAATATAAACAAAGGACTAAATACCCGGCCAGTCTCTCTTGTACGAAACTCTGGATCCTTTTTAAACCGAACATGGGTTAGTTTCTTTTCTTTTTTTCAATTGGTATATTGCGTCGGTTATTTAATGCCAAATCAATCTTTGCCAAAGTTAGCGGTACTATTTAACTGCTTTCTCGGAAATATTTTTGTTTGCTGATTGGCTAGAGATACTGCGGCGAATACTAGGAACTATTGTTGAAAACTATATGTGGGTGACAGGAATCTAGGTTTATATATGTTAGCTTTTCGTTAATTTTCCCGTATCAGGAGCGTGGTAGAAAGGTATAAACTAATAAAATGTTAATAAGAACCAATCATATCTCTACCGTTCAAAGAGGGTGTATCACAGTTTCACCTTCTTTGATAGGGTGCGCCTAGTGAGGGGAGTCTGATGATGTAAGACCCGAAACTCCACGCGGAACCAAGCATTAACATCACTGACGACGCCCTCTAAAACGTAATAAAGTGCGTACATATTTAATGACTAACTTTTAGTTAAGTATATCTCTCAAGTGTTCTATTGTATACAAGTACCGAGCAAGTACTGTTACGTATCCCTGGGCCGATATATAAGAATCTATGATCTATTCGTAATATACACAGAGCGGAATTAGAAAGAAGGTGGCCTAATAACATACCAGATCTACCCGTGGAACAGATATACTGTTGCGAAACTTGGTAAGGATACTGGTGTAACATCACCAATTGGCCTACTTTGATGCATCTAGGCGATGTTTTACAACGCTGTGGGCCATGCGCTCCATTTTGTCAGGTCCAAATCAAAATCTAGAAAATTAGCATTGGTTAGATTTGTATCAATAGTGATCTTAAGACCCACGTTGTATACGTGTGTGGTTAAATGATGTCAAAGATATGGCCGCTGAAGTTACAAGATAGATAAAGGCGTTCTCCTCGGTAATTCCCGAAGGTGTGTTCTGCGAATTTACATTTTAATGAGTCGAGCTTAAATAATCCGGCTAGATCGCAGATAGCTGCGTTTTTGAAAGAACCAATCGAGACAGTGAAGGAGTCGTCGGTGCTGGATTTTTTAACCCAGGATTTTTCTCCGTTGAATAGCAATGTATTTTGTGCAAGAATGATGATGTCAGTCTCTACTTTCGTTATGTTAATGAATTTACTTGCAAAATCCAATGTCTTAGATAGGAATAATTTTGTGAACGAAGTGTAAAAATCTACGTTATGAAATTGGTTAAAATTATGTCTTTTTTTTTTAGAAGGTATATTATTAAACAGGGAACTGCACATGGGATATTGTCCCACTGGAGTAAGTCAATATTTTTTTTAATTCTATGTTTATTATTCTTAACTAGCAAATATATGCACCCTCCGGGTGCAAGTATTTTAGTTAAATTTTATGATAAAATATGATATTAAATTAGAAAGGCTAATGAAACTGAATAAGAATGTAGATAAAAAGATTTTGGACAGAGGGGGTATGATTGAAAAATAGAACAACTTTGAAACTAACTCTTCCATCATTTTCCGTTACTCCCGTCTTTCATTGGTAAATTTTCCTAATTAAACTGTTTAGTTAAAATAGGAAGTAACGAATAATATTACAGTTATTTCTTCTTGTTAATGGATTTCTTTTAAGATTTATTGAAGAGATTTTTGCTCATATTCAATAAGATAAAACCAAACAATTAGAAATCAATAATACTAAGCACATATTTATTAGAATCAATTTTTTAAGATCAATATGCAAATTAACCTTCCCATTCATACTGTAAACCTCTATTTTGTTGTATATATAAATACAATTGCATGTTATTAGTATGTAGATATGGTCAACAGTGTAAGTAATGTAAAACAATTTTATTAATAATTGAGGTTTAAATGAAAATAAAATCATGGAGAATATGATGTAAATAACTAAACTAACTATGTATCTGTGTGTTGTCCATTCTGTTCGAACGGGACGTTTACAACCTCTCCCTCCCCTTTCTTTCTCTCCCCCTCTCTCTCTCTCTATATATATATATATATATATATATATATATATATAAGTAATGTCAAAAAAGTATCTTTTTTTTTGTAATTTTTGACACACCTTGGTATCTGAAAAAATTAATCTTCCATTCATTGTTCATTTCCATCTTGGTAAATACAGCTTCAATCTCGATACTTTTATGACACACCTTGTATATATATATATATATATATATATATATATATATATATATATATATATATATATATAAGTTGAAAAATGGAAAGGAATCCGACAATATATTTAAAGGATAAATAAATAAAGAAAAGCAAATGTTGAATGGATAAAATTGTTTTAATGAAGTACCAACACGTGTTTTGGCCGAGAGTTTGTTCATGTACACATTATATTCTATTATTTCTTGAATCCTGCCATTCTTAAATGGGTAACCTTATACTCCACTAGTCTTCATTTAACTGCGCATGAATTTAGACGCCTCACTTGAAAATAAACAACGTGTTACCACCTCTGGTCAGGAATTCAGTAAACAGGAAGTTTATCAACTTGAAGAAGAAAAAAACACATTTATAATAAAATAAAAGAGAGCTTGAAGGGAAATGGAAATGGAAATGATTGGGAAATGAATTAATAGCGAAATAAAGCACAACCAAAAGGATGGAAAGATGAATGAATAAAAACGAAGGAGAAATGAAGAATTCACATTAAGAAGAATGAAGAATGAAAAAAAAAAGAAGAAAAATGCATTGATATAAAGGGAAAAGTCTAGATTGAGATAGATAGAATAATAGATAGATAGAAGATACTAGATTGAAATAGATAGACTGATAGATAGAAGAGTCTAGAGATAGATAGAATAATAGATAGAAGAGACTAGATAGATAGAATAACAGAAGACTAGATTGATATAGATAGATAATAGATAGAAGATAGATTGAAATAGATAGAATAATAGATAGAAGAGTGTAGAGATAGATAGAATAATAGATAGAAGAGACTAGAGATGGATAGAATAATAGATAGATAGAAGAGACTAGAGATTGATAGATAGAATAATAGATAAAACCGACTAGATTGAGATAGATAGAATAATAGATAGGAGAGTCTAGAGATAGATAGAATAGTAGATAGAAGAGACTAGGGATAGATAGAATAATAGATAGAAGAGACTAGAGATAGATAGAATAATAGATAGAAGAGACTAGATAGATAGAGAGAATAATAGATAGAAGAGACTAGATAGATAGAGAGAATAATAGATACAAGAGACTAGATAGAGATAAATAGAATAATAGACAGAAGAGACTAGATAGAGATAGATAGAATAATAGATAGAAGAGACTTGAGATAAATAGAATAACAGATAGAAGAGACTAGATAGAGATAGATAGAATAATAGATAGAGGAGACTTGAGATAGATAGAATAAGAGATAGAAGAGACTAGAATGAAAAGAGGAATGGATTTAAACGAAATAAAAGATAATGCACAAAGAGAGAGAAAAGAGAAAGATGAATCAAGGAAAGAGAGAGAGGAAGAACCCCCTCTTGCCCTTCAGCTATGGGTTAAATAGTAACACGACTGTTCTTCTACAACGATGGCTTTTTAGAATAACAGTCGTGCTAGTATTAGGAAGCCCCTGTTGTGTAATTGTTATTGTCGTTGGAAATGGACACGGTTATACGTGTTCAAATCTTGGATAAGGCAGCCAACTATTCTCTCTCCAGCTATTGGTAAATGTACTTATGAATTTTTAATATTTATTTAATGTAACAACAGGAAGCCCGTGGTGTAATGGTTAAAGTCATAGGAAATGGACTCGTCGCTCCGAGTTCAAATCCTGGACGTGGCAATTGCATTTCACTTAGCGCTAATACCCTTAGGAAAGGTATGAATTCTACTCTCCCTCCAGCTATGGATAAATAGTAGGGCAGACTGGGCTCTTCAACCTTGGTTAGACAACCGGTCTAGGAGAAGGAAAACTGAATTCAAACCTGTTGAACTCCGCTTAAGAAATTGACCTTGTGTCACATCCTGCTCGTGTGGAGAGGTTGGTAAATATATAATGTAGCAACAAAATAACATGATTTGTATTATGCGGATTATGCGGATTATTGTCCTCATCTTCATTGTTATATGTACAACGTCCAGTTGGACTAATGGCGCAATCGATATAGGTAGTGGTTAATACAGTTCTAAGTGACAATCATCTCTGGGTCGCAGGTTCAATCCTGACAAGGGTGATAGTAACATAGAATATTCAACACAGCTTAACACTTGTACCCGATCATTGTTAACGAAATGAGAACAGTCTACCCCCAATTGAATAAAGTGTTCGATTCGAGGTTCCATGAAAGCTCCCGATCACGACATGAATGCTCCCGAGTTCGACAAGAAGGTTCCCGAGTTCGAGAAGGTTCCCGTGCCCGAGAAGGTTCTTCAGTCTCACAAGAAACACTTGAGGAAGGCACTAAATTCCTCGTTTTCTAAAGGCTAAATTTTGCGAAAACGAGGATTTTTAGTGACTTTTAGTAGACGATCTTTGATGCCATTTCCTCAAAAAATGGTGCAAGTAAAAGATCAACTTTTTGTTATCAGTATTCAGTATACTAACACCCAACATTCGCATAAATGGACAATCGAATATTTAAAAAAAGGGAAAAATCGACCTACCCTATATATATATTTACCAACCCCTCCGCACGAGCAGGATGTGACACAAGGTCAATTTCTTAAGCAGAGTTCAACAGGTTTGAATTCAGAGTTTTCCTTCTCCTAGACCGGTTGCCTAACCAAGGTTAAAGAGCCCAGTCTGCCCTACTATTTACCCATAGCTGGAGGGAGAGTAGGATTCATACCTTTCCCAAGGATATTAGCGCTAAATGAAATGAAATTACCACGTCCAGGATTTGAACTCGGGGTGACGAGTCCAATTCCCATGACTTTAACCATTACACCATGCGCTTCCTCGACCTACCCTATAGGGCAGTTACTTAACTATGTTTGGGGCATCATTATATGATAAAAATACTTAGCTTGACTGTTTTCCCATTTCTCTTTGACCTTCACTTACAAAAATTGAGTTTTAAAAAATTGGGAAACGTAACTGTTAGAAGGAAGTTACTGAAGCAGTAAATTGAATAAATCTTATTATAATGGAGATTGTGTGTTTTTCTGTCTGTAACCGAAACTATATTACTACTCAAGTCACAATTCCCTTAGTTATTGACATCACATTCTCAATGGTTTTATTTTTATTTTAACCTCAATTATTAATAAAATTGTTTTACATTATTAATACTGTTAACCATATCTACATACTAACAACATGCAATTATATTTATATATACAACAAAATAGCGGTTTACTGTGCGAATAGGAAGGCTAATTTGCATATTGATATTAAAAAATCGAATTTGATAAATATGTGCTCAGTGTTATTGATTTCTAATTGTTTGGTTTTATCTTAATGAATATAAGCAAAAATCTCTTCAATGAATCTTAAATGAAATCCATTAACAAGAAAAAATAACAGTCATTTTATTCTTTACTTCCTATTTTAACTAAATACTTAAATTAGAAAAAAAATAACAATGAAAGATAAGAGTGATGGAAGAGTAAGTTTCAGTTGTTCTATTTTTCGATTATAGCCCCTCTGTTTCAAATCTTTTTATCTGCATTCTTATTTAGTATCATTAGTCTTTCTAATTTAATACAATATTTTATTACATTAACACTTAAATACTTGCACCCGGAGGGTGCATATATTTGCTAGTAGATAAAATGAAAGAAAAGACAAAACGAGGGCGAATGAATTAATCAGAAAATTGCCCGGCAAAAAAGAAATTACTTTTACTTTTTAAAAGGATTCTTCGGGTTACAAATGAGATACGATGTTAAGTAGAGTCGCTAAATATTTGAATACGTCTGTTGACAAAGTAATTTCAATGTTTCTTTATCAGTGTTGATGTTTTCAAGAACACACACGCGCGTATACACAAACGTGTCAATATTCAGATGTACAGTGGTGAAAAAAAGGATTTCATCCCCTGCTGATTTTCTGATGTTGCCACCTCACAAAAAATAAGAACGGTCTATAATTTTCAGGATAGGTCAGTCTCACTTTTAAGAGGTACCTATTCAATATATATGTATATATATATATATATATAGAGAGAGACATTTTAAAATGCCTATAGCACCTTTCTCATCCATTCTCCTCCTTCCAGCTTCCACATCCATTAATATAATTTGAAAAACTGGAACACATCACCCTTGATGATGGCACTTCGAAGTGCCGAAAGTACTCGTGATATGAATTTTGGTGGACTAATCCATGAATTTTATCTAAATATTAAAAAGTTGGCCAGAAAACTTGAAAAGATCACAAATAAAATTGTTAAACAAGAGATGTGTCTTTTGTTTAATTTAACATGCATAAATGAAAAAATGCTACCGAAATACACACACACACACACACACACACACACACACACATATATATATATATATATATATATAATATATATATATATATATACCGTTTGGCATAAAGCCGTTATTCGTTTGTCCACTTTTTACTGTATAGAGTTCTCTGGTGATTGTAAAAACATTCCGCGTAGGGATGTATCAATTAATTGTCGACTTCAGACTGACAGTCGCAAGGGTAAGGGACTCGGCAGATGAAAACTCTGTAGGGATTCGATCCCGGCTAGAGGTAGCTGTTAGAAAGTCGAGCCGCAATGATGAGAAGTAACATTCGAAACAGGTATCTATGGATGTCTGGTTATATATGCTCCTACCACCCATGGTTGAGCACTGTAAATTGAAATTTCACAGTTTGGCGTAAACCGTTACTCGTCTGTCCGCTGTTTATAGTCTTGAGTTCTCTGGTGACTGTAAAAACATTCTGCGTAGGTATGTATCAATTAATTGTTCACTTCAGACTAGAAGTAGCTGTTAAAAAGTCGAGCCGCACTTGACTGATAAATTATATTTTATTTTCCCATTAAACTAACCCTAAACCCTAACCCAAACCCTGACCCTAAGCCTAAACCCTAAGCCTAACCCTTACCCCATCTTCATTTTTCTAGTAGAACAATAAATAAAAAAGTAATTTATCAGTCAAGAGTGGTTCCCCTTTGTTTATGTAAGACTTATAGGAGATAACCCTGGTTTCTTTTTCTTTTTCTGGGCTTTACTTGTTTTCAATTAAATGACCCAAGACATTTTTCTTGCTTGATCAAGCTTTTTTTAATTTCATCTAGCTCATATAACCGTGCAGATGAGTGATCGACCTCAGCAGCGGCATGTCTGCACTGCTTCCAAGTCAGGTCGAATCTAAAAACTAAAACTAATCCCGTGTTTATCATGGCGCATTTTCCAGAGTTTTCCATCACTGGTAAATTTCCACCCTCTGATCTCAAATTTAACGGCCCTTATTCTCAGCTAAAGGGTTTGACACCCATAACAGTATGATTTGTTTTGGTTCCTTTGTTTAAGGGTATATCAATCTTCGTTGGTTATTTAATGCCAAAGCCATTCTTGTAGAAGAGCCGTAGTGGTACTATTTAACCAACTGCTGGGGGATGAGTATTTCATACCTTTCCCCAAGGTTGTCCAGGATATGACATTAAACTGCATCTAATAGTGGAGTTTTAATTCTGTAGCTCTGAGGAGTTTGGAGTACACCTTCATCGCCATTACTACCAGGTCCACTCTGACCCGTTGTATTAGTATATGTTAGTGTCCCATATATAAATAGAAAAATGAGTTTTAAAACTTGAGTTATAAATAAATATTGACTATCATTAAGAATGAATAAAATAATGTCATCGGCATAAAATAACCCAACAAGGGTTGACATTCCATAAAATCCAACCATCCAACTAACTAACCAACCTTTTCCAAGATTAGTTATTTACCTTGCATTCCACGTATGCGCCTGTGACACAAGGTTATTTTAGTGTGAGACCATCCACATGACGACGCTCATGAGATGGTAGGTCCAAAAATGCGTAGATCCCCTCGGCATTCCTCCTTAAGAGAGGCGCCTCAGGCACTGGGCAATAAACCCGGCCCTTCCCATTTAAATCAAAGGGGCGGGTTTTCCGTAGAGGGATATGCCCCTGGGATCTACGCCGTTAATTACTTAACCGGTCCAGGGCCGATGTTACGATTTTATGTCCCAAGATCGCTTTTCCAGTGGAAATCCTTGGTAAAGAATCCTTTGGTTGTTCCTTGGTGCTCCTCCGTATTGCAAGTCCTTTTTCAATGACTACAAATAGACTTCTGTCAGTATCAGTTATTAAGTAGTCAACCAGCCACGCATTATGGCTGTTGATTGGCAGAGGTTTAAACCATGTGGTAGAGGTTTAAACCATGTGGCCTTGCCTAGTCTATAAATTTAAGTGGTGTATGGTAGCACAGCTTATATCACCAGATAATCCAACAACCCAAGCCAATGGACCCCGGTCTAAATCAGAGTTCGAACTCGCTACGATATCGCAATTTGGCTTGCCGGCTACTACGCCATAAGCGCTCCCCTCTTAAAACACGACAATTACTAGAAATTTGCAATAGTTTAAAATGGCCAAATATTTTCCAACAGCATTGTATATATATATATATATATATATATATATATGCGTGTATATGTTTGTGTGAGTGAACAAAATCCAGACAATAGCGACAACATTCAAATCGGTGAGGCTCACTAAGCACATCGCATGTGAGGGAGCAATTTCAAGTGTTGTCTCTCATTGCTTCCTTCGAGTGCATTTGAGCACATTATCTAATGGTGAATATGATCTGGCGGTCATTTTGCTTCAACAAAAACTTAAAGGTCAAATACTACGCCTGATATTTTCTTGGCACAGACTTAAATGTCAGCTGTGTTTTTGCAATCTTTTTTCGACTGCAAATTGAAGAATTACAGCGGAATCGGATTCTTCATTTCGAAGAATTGAATGTTGCATCATTTTGGACACTTACATTAAAAAAAATGATAAATCCATACATTAGTATAGTTTATCCAACACACACACACACACACATATACACAACACACACACACACACACACATATATATATATATATATATAGAGGGAGAGAGAGAGAGAGATAGATAGATAGATATGTATATATGTATATATATATATGCGTTCATGCGTGCGTGTGCGTATGTGCGTGCGTGCGTGTGTGTGTTGTAACTAGACTATTATATTTAATAGAGAGATGATATGAAGAAATGCAATGAGAATGAAGTATGGTGGAAAATGTTTACCAAGCAAATATACAAGGTGATCAGTCGGTAGTAAAGTTAAGCCAATCCACACACACACACACATACACACACACACACACTCACACACACACACACACGCTCTCTCACACACACATACACACGCTCTCTCTCTCACACACACACACACACACACACACATATATATATATATATATATATATATGCATAATGTATAATTATGTGTATGCATGCATAAGAGTTAAGAGGTCCAGAAGAAAGCAGTGGCAACAAAGCACCGGCACATAAACATCTTCAGGGACAGCTTTTACATGTGACATCTGTAGTCGAGAATGTTTTTCGAACATTGGATTTCACAGATACATGAGGCGCTGTTAGTTCAAAAGCAAAAAACTATATTATACTCTTCCGAGACTGAAATGCTAATGAAATGTATAATCATATGTGTGCATGCATGCGTGTGCGGGTGTGTGCGGGTGTGTGTGTTGTAACTGAACTATTACAGTTAACACATAAATAATAGGAAAAAAACACAATGAAAATGGAGCATAGGGGAAAGGTTTACTAAGCAAAGACCAGGAATCACAAGGTTCCTGGTTCGATACCAGCCCTCGCCAACTCAGCGTCTGAGAAGCACAGGTATATGTGTGGTAAAGTGAGGGGCTGATGTTAGAAGTGACGCTCCACCTCAGACGCTAAAAAAATCTCCCTGGTTTAGCGCTATTTAAAAGGGGATAGACTCCCTCGCTCTTTTGGCTAATGCTGACATGAGGCCGCCCTGACGAGTTTCCTTACTTTACTTAAGTTAAATTAACAAGTCGCGTGAAATCTCGTTGTTTCTTTCTTTGAATGTCAGACATTGCTAATAGGAAAAAACAGACGATTCTAATTATCATTTGTATTATTCGGACTGTTGTCCTCATCTTCATTAGTTATCTGCAAAACGTTTCGGCTGATGTGCCCTCCGGCCGTCTTCAGATATTTCTTGTCGGACTCGGGAACCATCCCGGACTCGGAAGCCATCCCGGCCTCGGGAACCTTTTTCTCGAACTCGGGAATCTTCTTGTCGTAATCAGAGAAACAGACGATTCTATTCCTACTACTGCAACTGAATAGCGAGTTTAATACTCGCTGAATGCCCCACACTTGTAATGTTGTCCCATCCTACCCGTAGTGAACGGGTTGGGTAAATATCTACATTAGTGCAGCTGGAATTTTATGTAAATGAATACGCATGCTTTTCTTACACACACACACACACACACACACACACACACACACACACACACACATATATATATATATATATATATATATATATATATATGGCAATAGCATAATCTTTACAGAACATTGCCGTCCCTCACAATCCCACAACTCCACCACCAGAACCTTTCCTTGAATGAGCCCTCAAATGACTCATCAAACCTGCTGCAGATCTACAAAGTTTGACATTGAAAAGACTTCTTCCCCGTTGAATGAGATGATTCAGATGAATCAGATGAGTCAGATGATAAAATTTGATATATACACACATACACAAAATGATGAAGCGTTTAGACATGTTGCTGGAGGTGCGGGCTGTAATGATTTGAGTCGTATGATATGGACTCGTCAACCTGCGTTTAAATTACAGTTAATATAGCGCTAATACCCTCGGGAAAGGTATGAATCCAACTACTCTCCCCTCCAGCAATGGGCAAAATAGTAGGGCAGGCTGGGCTCTTTAACTTTGGTTTGGCAACCAGTCTAGGAGAAGGAAAACTCTGAATTCAAATCTGTTAAATCTGCTTGGGATGGTCACTACCAGAATAGGCTTAGATCTAATTAGTGATCTATTTACACGAATAAAACAGTTCCAGCGTGGCGTAATTGTCGCAACACATTACTACTGAATAGCGAGTTTGATCCTCGCTGGATGACCCATACTTGTGACATTGTTTCACATCCTACCTGTGGTAAACGGGTTAAGTAGAAAAGGTCATTTTCATCGAGGTGTAATGCTTAACTAGTTAGTTTCGCATATACATTTCTAGTAAATTGAGAATTCGATCCTCATTGGATGCCCCATACTTGGGACCTTGTTTTACATTTACCCCTGCCGAAAAGGGTGCCCCATTTTGGCATAATGGTTAGCAAACTAGTTTCTTATTACAACTGAATAGGCTAACTTAACTGTTATCGTTTATATATATATATATATATATATATATATATATATATAATCAATGAATGTGTATGTTTTTAAAGCGAACTACTTATTTTCAAACTTAATTTCAAACAAAATTAATTCCCAATGCAGTACACACATTTTAAAATGCCTATAGAACCTTTCTCATCAATTCTCCTCCTTCCAGCCTCCCCATCCATCAATATAATTTGAAAAACTGGAACACATCACCCCTGATGGTGGCACTTCGAAGTGCCGAAAGTTCTCCCTATTCCACCCTATTATGAAAAAGTTGGACAGAAAACTTTAAAAAATCACAAATAAAATTGTTAAATAGGAGATGTGTCTTTTGTTTAATTCAACATGCATAAATGAAAGAATGCTGCTTAAATACACACACACACACACACACACACATATATATATATATATATATATATATATATATATATATATATATATATATATATATTATTTTGGAAAAGGTGACTTACCGGTGAAGATGGTTACAATGGTTAGTTGATGCAACATTCAGAAAGGTAATGGAGCGATATTTCGTAACGAACCGATTATCGCGAAAGACACACACGTGCAATCGACTGCAATTAATTAATATCTTGACTAATCCAGTGGATTTAACCCTGAAGATCCTTATGGTGAAACTTGAGTAGGTTATTACCATGTACCTGTATTACAATATATATATATATATAAGAGAGAGAGAGAGGAGAGAGAGAGAGAGAGAGAGAGAGAGAGAGAGAGAGAGAGAGAGAGAGAGAGAAAATGATTGGCAACATTGTAGATAGCCAGCGACACAAACAAGAAGACATGTCCAGTTTTAATGAAAACATCTATGAAAAACCCAAACGGCCAATGTGAAGGGTATTCCAACCCAAGTCCATCCCCGTCGAATTGTGGATATCTGTCCCTTGTTTCTCTCTCCTTTGTTATCTCCGCTAATATTTGGATTCCCTAAGTGCCACTCTTTACGGTCAACAAACCATTTATTGACATTCGCTCGCTTCACTGAGAATTTCCCGGCTCTCGTGAAAAAACGGAGCAGCACTCGATGGACAAAAGAGACGGGCGCACCGATCACAAGACAAAGATAAATGGAGATACAAATGCCTCAGACTCTGTTGAGATGACGGAGAGGAGAAATGAAATCAGGGATGCGGAAGGTTAGATAAAAATGAGATATGAAACTGTGACGAAATGAAGGGTGTGTGGCTTTGACCGGTTAACGTTCACAGCAAAGTAGTTAAGAGGGTAGCGTATTTTTATATATATATAAACAATTTCTTCTCCGTAGTCAATATTAAAAAGACTTGAAAGACGGAAATATATCAATATATCAAATTAAATGTAAAGTGAGACAGGCTGACATTAGTCAACCACCCAATTTTGCACACACACACACACACACACACACACACAAACAAACAATTTTGCATACACACACACAGACACACATATACACACATATATATATATATGTGTTGAGAAATTTTGTATATATATATTTACCAACCCCTCCGCACGAGCATGATGTGACACAAGTTCAATTTCTTAACAAATCGAAATATTGTAATATCAGCCAAATAATAACTTTATTTGAACAACATCTGTGTTTTTCATATTATATACCGTCGGATTCATTTACTTATTTTTAACTAATATAGATAATTACATAATTTCTTCAGAGTTACATAAACTTAAGGAGGGATGTTATATATATATATATACCAAACCCCTCCGCACGAGCAGGATGTGACACAAGGTTAATTTCTTAAGCGGAGTTCAACATGTTTGAATTCAGAGTTTTCCTTCTCCTAGACCGGTTGCCTAACCAAGGTTAAAGAGCCGGGTCTGCCCTACTATTTACCCATAGCTGGAGGGAGAGTAGGATTCATACCTTTCCCAAGGGTATAGTGAAATGCAATTATTACGTCCAGGATTTGAACGCGGGGCAGATGAGAGTGTGGAGAAATTTTGTATATAAGGTGCGTGCTAGATACCCGCTCCTATTTATAGACTCTGCGATAACAATGTGATCATACTCTTGGCCAATCACTGGCAGTACTCTGCTGCTGATATAATACTTATACCGGCTGTACTGGCCATAACTACTCATAACTGCTTTGACTTATATGATATGTAATATATGATATGTGATGTGTGTGACAGGGCTTGGCAGTCGGGGGCTGGACTTTTCAGTCACATACGGTCCCATAGGAGGGAAAGCCGGGAATCTAAAGTCCCATTTACGCGACCCGTCGCGTAAAAGATGAATTCTGATGTATCGGCGTGCACACAACCGAACTGGTAGAAATAGTCTTCTTCTGTGAAGAAGAAAGTTATTACGTGTAGATTAGTATTGGAAAAGTTTTAAGGATTAATTGGCACAACGTGACATGGTATTTTCTTATTGGTCGAAAGAACGTCACGTTGCGAAGTGGAAAAAGAGGATGAGTGGCAGATGAGAGTGTGGAGTGAGTTTGGAAAAATGCGCTGACTGAGCGAGACGTGGATCTCGCTCCGGGCAGTTTTTGGCTTGGGGAAAATAAAGATCTCATGCGAACAAGATGAGTCACCTTATGATATTACTAAAAAAAATAAATGGCACAAGGTAATATGTCCTCCAGCACCCGAGTTAGATTCCAGACCCCAAACAATAAGGAATTTGTAGAACAATCATACAAAGTTGCAATTACCGTCAAATTGGTAAGACAAGGCAACAAGTGGCTGTAACTCAATATTGATCTAACCTTGCTGAAATCCTACTGCAGAATGCCAGAGTATTTATAAAGCCTCATAACATCACAGAAACCAAGCAGCCAATCAGGACTCAAGGAATGGAATCACCCAAATATATAAATGGGCTATTCTTGAGTCCCATAAGTACTAGCTATGTTTAGCACTGTTTCAGTTGTGCTTAGCCAGTTGCTGTTGTCCAAACCATCAGTATACTGACTGACTTCAATATGGTGCTGGGAACAGGATTCGAACCTGTGAGGGAATATCCCATTGGATTTCCAATCCAAACCAAGAGTATACTGACTGTCTGACTTCAATAGAATTGTTATCCGGCTCAGCATTGGCCCAACAACCGGATTCGAACCTCTCCACGTAGCACAGATGAAGAGATAAGTATACAATGGTTATTTTACTATCAACACGTCATCACTCCATTCTGACAAAGAGATCGTAACGCAACATAGACATTTAAACATCACCCCTTTGTTGTGTAAGTAATTCAGATCGCACACGTCGTCATTTTAATTTCAATATGTTTTAGTCGCGATATCTTTTGATGACGCACGCATGCACACACGAACATATATCCAATGAATCACCTACCACTCACTTAGATGCCCTTATGTTTTTTCAACACCATTTGTAAATCCTCCTACGCTACTTGCCAAATGATGGATAACACTAATTCATTATTTAGCAATATATATATATATATATATATATATATGTGTGTGTGTGTGTGTGTGTGTGTTGTTAAATGATGGATTAATGGATTAATGTAATCCATTATTTATAATAATGGATTACACTAATCCGGTATTTAATTATTATATATGTGAGAAAAACGGAAGTGAATCCGACAATTATGTTGAAAGATAAATGGAAAGAAAATATTATATGAATAAAAATTATTTATTGAGATGCTGAGACGTGTTTTGAACAAGAGTTTTTCCTTGTATACATTGTATTCTATTTAGTATTACATTAAATACAAAGTAAAATAAAATAATAAATATAGAGAAACATAAAATTTAAGTATACAAAAATGCGGTCTTTATTAGGGCAAATATTTTGATATTTGAAAAACGGTGTGAATATATATATATATATATATATATATATATATATATATATATATATATATATATATAAAGCAGCAGTCAAGCTTCTGCTAATACACCAAGCAGCTGGGACAGCTTACGATACTTTCCGATGATCGTTTGATTGTTGTTTAATTAATTAATTATATCCCTTAATTAGTAAAAATCAATAACCACATTTGGCGTATTTCTTAGTTAGAAAAATATCAATGTGTATGCAAGATTTTGAATCTCAGTGACCTCCCGCTTTGGACTCATATGTCGACACGTACAAGCCAAAATGTCTCCTTTATATACATATATAAATATACATATATATATATTATAAATTGTTTTCTTCTTTAACAGCATTGTGTGATGTTTTCATTCCACCTTTTCTTACACACACACACACACACACACACACACATATATATATATATATATATATGTGTGTGTGTGTGTGTGTGTGTGTGTAATATTAGTAGGGGAAAAGAGGTAAGTATCATCAGGACCCTACACTACGCTTAACTAAGTCGATGTAATGTCTTAGTTAAACTGAGATTAATGGCAATACAGAAATGAGAATTAAGGAATAAATAAACGAATAGAATATATATATATATATATATATATATATATATATATAGAGAGAGAGAGAGAGAGAGAGAGAGAGAGGGGAGATAGATAGATAGATAGATATAAATAAAGAGAGATTGATAGAAGGACAGAGACAGAGACAGCGACAAAGAGAAATAGATTGATAGGTAGATTGGAACAGACTGAGATATATGTATAAATGTATAAACAGACTGAGAAGGATATATAGATGAACACTCACAGATATATATATATATATATATACCAACCGACGAGCAGGAGGCAACACGGTGAATTTCTAAAGCGGAGTAGAACAATTTAATAACCTGTCGAGAAGAAGGAATATTCTGGGTTTCCTTCTCCCAGTCAGTTTGCCTAAACCAGAATGAAGAGCCCGGTCAGTCCTATTTTATGCCTAGCTGGAAGGAGAATAACTGGATATTAGCGCTGTATGAAATGCAAATAGCTTTGTTCAGGATTTTAACTCTGGTTGAAGAGTCCTATTTCTACGATTCCATTACACCACACGCCAAACACACACAGACACGCACACGCATACACACATAAACACACAGACACACACACGCACACACACACACATACACACACACACACACACACACACATATATATATATATATATATATACATATATATATAATAATAAGTCATCCACAGACACGTGTTTCGGCATATCATGCCTCTTCAGTGTGGCTAGACACAACTATCCTTGGGTAGGGTTCGAACTCAGACTGACCGCATGGTAGTCCGATATCTTATCCCCTCGCCCACTGACAGCTGATGCGGGGACTGGTGTTTTTAAACTATTAAATACATACGAATGTATGTATCATTCGGTCACTGAGAGATCAAATTTCCGGAGAAATGATCATTACTTATTTGCTTAGTAGTGAGAGTTAATTTAAATTACCAATTAGAGAGCTCATTACCAAATTTATGGGAGCATACATATTAATAAGTCATCCACAGACACGTGTTTCGGCATATCATGCCTCTTCAGTAACTCTCACTACTAAGCAAATAAGCAATGATATATATATTGTGTGTGTGTGTGTGTGTGTGTGTTTGGACACCATGTATATATAAGCATGAGGAGGCACGTGGTCTAGAGGTTAGAGTCGTAGGTAATGGACTCTTCGACCCGTGTTCAATTCCTGGACGAAGTTGTTTGTATTTCAGAATACGCCAATAGCCTTGAGAAAGGTATGATTCCAAAATCCCTCCAGCTTTTGGCAAATAGCAGGACAAATTGGGCTCTTTAACCATGGCTAATTAACCAGTCTAGGAGAAGGAAAAATCTGAATTCAAACCTGTTAAACTCCATTTAAGAAATTGACCTTGTGTCTCATCCTGCTCGTGCGGAGGGGTTGGTACATACATATGTGTTCAAATTGTTCCTGTCTGATATGTAAACTAATTTGAAATGCTGCTTTCCTTCAAACTTCTGACATTAACTACAAGTGCATGAAAATGTGCAGGACACCCCCTCCACGATCGACTGCCAATCATGTTAACTCATGACCAACACCCACCCACGCACGTTCGTCAAAAGTTGCATATCTCCTTTTTATTCAGCATCACAGATCCATGATTTCCTTATCGATTCACCATCTCGCCACTGTCCGGATCGCTCGTCACTCCATGTCCATTTTACTTCTGATCTTGTGCGCATGTCTATTTCGCCCATAACGAGAGCGCGGGAAATTCTCGTTCAAGCGCGAGAATGTCATTTTCACGGACCGTAACGAGTGTGCCACTTAAGACATTCAAACCCAAGGGGAGATAATAAAGAAAATGGCCAGAGATCCTGTATTCGTTCGGGATGGCTGGTATTGTGGCTTTCAGAGATGGTTTTATTAAAACTGGACATGTCTTTTTATCTGCGTGGGTGACCATGTTACAATCCTAAACTACCACAGTTGGTCGATATTCATCAGTCTGTTTATATATATATATGTGTGTGTGTGTGCGTGCGCGCGTGTGTGTGTGTGCGTGTGTGTTGTGCTCAATATCGTTGATAGTGCATGTGTATATAAAAGTTTGGGTAGCGGCCCACATTAACGCGCCCATTGGCTGGCTTCCACAGTAGTACGTCGCTTACGATCTCGTCCTTGCTTCTCCAGCAGTGACCTGCATGTCTAGTCCGTCTCACTCGTATGGTTTGTGAGATGGGGGGCAGGTGGCCATATAGTTGCTCTTTTGTGGGGTGCTGCTTCCACGACCTATCCAGGAACGTCCGTAGCATTCTCGTACAGCTCCCATCTAGCTTATTCTCAAGACGCTTCGTTAGGGTCCAAGTGGTACAGCCATACAGAAGTACCGACACAACCACAGCCTGGAAGAATCGCCTCTTTAGCTATATCGATTTCCATATGACTGATAGTTTGTTGGTGGCCAACCATGCCTTTCCTATTCGAGTGTTAACATCGCTTTCTGTGGATGAGATATTACTCCCTAGGTATGTGAATTTTTATATATATATATATATATAAATCAAAGTTTGGTATGTACGTGTCGACGTAAAACTCCGAAAAGGGATGTCACTCAGATTCGAAATCTTGCATATACCTTAATATCCCTATAACTAAGAAACACATCAAATTTGGTTATTGATTTTTACAGATTAAGAGTTATAATAAATTGATTAAACAAAATCAAACAATTTGTGATAATTGTGACATGGCTTCTGCTGCTAATATAAAAAATGATATCTTAATGGAAAAAAAAAATTCCTAAAATAAACAAACATTCTACCATACAAATTCTCGGCGATTTAAAAAAAAATTCGATAAATCAATTTTCTCTTGATTTCTCTCTTCTCATATACTCTCTGATGTTCCTAATTTTTTTAGTCTGGTCATGGTGCTAGTATATATATATATATATATATATATATATATCAGATAGTGTAGAAGGGTGAACATCGTGTGTTTGTTACTGGACCCCGTGAATAAGTGGCTAATGTGCTGAACGGCAACACCACAGGAAATGAGTTCAAACCCCAGTTGTGTTATTACATTCACTTTTGAGCTCCTACTCTTGGTAAAGATATGAACCCCCACATCTCATCCAGTTATGAGTTAAATAGTAGCACTACTGTTCTTCTACAAGGATGGTGTAGGCATTAAATAACCCACAAACGTTTATATGCCATTAAATAAAACCAAATCAATGTATTTTAATAAATATTTATAATGATAACTTACGATTTTGCGACATTACGATGTATTTGATTTTCTAAGAGAATTTGAAAAATACACCGTCGAGACGAGGTGAGAGAATAATTCAAAACTCACATTTAAAATATTACAACAAAAATCGATATATCAATACTCGCATTCCTAAATTGTATGACCATTATCATCTTATATCACCTGGTTAAAAATGAAACCGTCCAAATGAGTGGCGTCTCCTCGGCTAAATAATGAACCATTCCCTTTTTATCATAAAGAAGGAACGTACAGAAAAAAGAAGTGCTAAACAAAAAAAAAAAAGTAATAATAATAAGGAAGAAAGAAAGAAAGAAAGAAAGAAAGTAGCTGAAAGATTGAAAGAGGGTTAAACACGCGGAAGCGATAGCTCTAAACTGTTTCAATTGAACTTAATGAAAAGATGGAAAGAAGAAAAGAAAGAGCGATAGATAGATAGATAGATTGGTTGATTTGAGAGAGAGAGAGAGAGAGAGAGAGAGAGAGAGAGAGAGAGAGAGAGAGAGAGAGAGAGAGAGAGATTATTATACTTTTTACATATATTCGGAATAGCTATTAAGTAAACATACCAAACGTTGTAATAATCAAATTATCTGGGTCAGTTTAGCTCAGTCGGTAGAGCGTTCGGCTAGGAAACCCAAGGTTCTGGTTTCGTTACCGGCTCACGTCAACTCAAGGTATGAGAAGAACAGGGATCTGTGCGGTGAAGTAAGGAGCTGGTTGTAGGCGTGGCGCTTCGCCTCAGACGCCAAAACAATCTCCTTGGTCTAGTGCTAGTGAAAAGTGGATAGACTCCCTCGCTGTTTGGCTGATACCGACTTTAGGCCACCCCGACGACTTTACTTTTTATGGTTTAACCTCAGGTCCTACTAGTAAGTATTGATACTGATAACTTACGATTTTGTGATATCAGGTTTGGTTTTGTTTTGTTTTACGGCATATCAACCTCAGTGGGTCATTTAATGCCGATAAAGTTATGAAATAAATTCATTCTTAATGCATAATACAATTTTGTTTATCAACTCATGTTTTTCTATTCAACCCATAGATGGGACCCTAACAGGTACTACCACTCCGGGTCAGAGTGAACCAGGGGCAATGGTAATGAAGGGGTTCTCCACATTCCCCATACCACCAAAACTGGAACCTCACCATCAGATAGAGTTTAACGTCAATCCCAGGACATGTAGACCATCAGCCACCACCTTCTAGCATCCATATAATAAAAAGGGGTTGGGGCTTGCCATAAGGGCAATAGGGTTAGGGCAATCATATAGGTGCTAGGGCTTGACATGACCAGCCGATTGATCCAAGGGGCTTCTTCGACAGCCCGTCTAGCCCAAAATAGGGCCAAAGTGGAGTATTGCAAGTCATGAACTGCTCATCCACCTGGGTTCTATCCTTAAGCATCACAGGTCGCCATCCACGGCCAACAGGTGGCCCATTGGCGGAGTCTTACCCCTCTGCAGAGGAGCAGTCAGTGCATTCTAAAGCCGCAGCCGACAGGGCGGTGTGATATCTGGATGCATTTGATTTTTTAAAAGAATTTGAAAAAAAAAAACGCCTTTGAGATGAGGAGAGGGAAAGATGCAAAACTCGTATTTAAAATATTACAACGCAAATTTATTATAAATAATTATACCATCTGAACTATCACAGCTGCAACTGAAAGAAATGATGTAAGATCTGTTGTTTTGTTGAATTGAAAAGATCTTCTTGAATAAGATCTCTTGTTTGATTGAAAACAAAAGCCAATGTTAAAAGTTAAGATTATTGGGTGAGGAAATAAAATATCTTTTCTCTTTTTTTTTCTTTCTTTGTTGTTGAGTGGAGGCAGCAAACAATATAACCTTTTAAAACAATAAAATTGAATGCGCAGATTTGTTCTCTGTGAGTTAATTTTTCTAGTTTTCATTGGCTATGTGAACGAGTGTACATATAAAAAGATAAACTTCGTAAGACAAAAATACGAATGTTATTCTTTCTTCGTTTTCTGATAAGAGAAAAATTAGAGGAGAATGAATATTTTTGTGTTAGATTTTCGGAAAGAAAGAATTCACCAATTCCAACATGTCGATGATTTTCGCTATTTTGTTGTCGGACAAGTCCATCAATAAAAAGACCCTGTAATATTAGTTATTTGAATTCAAAGTATCTTATTATAATGGACATTCGGCATCTTTCTATCTGTATCTGAAACTATATCACTGCTTACGTCACTATACCATCTGGAATTGTTTAAGATTATTAATGAGTATCTAAATAATGCTCAACATTATTAATGCATAATTACTTGGTGTTATTGATCTCTTATAATAGAGATCAATAACACCAAGTAATTATGCAATAATAATGTTGAGCATCATTTAGATACTCACTAATAATCTTAAACAATTCCAGATTGTATAGAAACATCTCCACACTCACACTCTTAAGCCAGTAGAACAATTCATGTACCTGAGTGGTAATATCTCCTCCACAGAGAGCGATGTTAATACACGGATAGCAAAGGCATGGTCGGCCACAAATAGATTATCAGTCATATGGATGTCCGATCTCCCTGACAAGCTAAAGCGACAGTTCCACCAGGCTGTGGTTGTATCGGTGCTGCTATATGGCTGCACCACCTGGACCCTAACAAAGCGTCTTGAGAATAAGATAGATGGGAGCTGCACAAGAATGCTGCGCGCAGTCTTGAACAAGACATGGAAGCAGCACCCCACAAGGAAACAGCTGTACGGTCACCTGCCCCCCATTTCACAAACTATCCGAGTGAGACGGACAAGACATGCAGGACACTGCTGGAGAAGCAAGGATGAACTCGTGAGCGACGTTCTCCTGTGGAAGCCAACAAATGGACATGCAAGTGTGGGGCGCCCAGCAAGGACCTACATTGACCAGTTATGTGAGGATGCTGGCTGCTATGCAGAGGTGCTCCCAGGTGCAATGAATGATAGGGAAGGTTGGCGAAAGATTGTCATGGATACCCGTGCTGAATGCGCGACATGATGATGATTGATCTCTAATATTATGGTGTTATTCTCCAACGTATTAAAATCAATCCTATGAATGATTTTGTATAGAAACCGATTAGAACAGAATTAAAATCTTTTTAGATGATTTCTTATTTAATTTCGTTAGTCTTTCGGATTTAATTTATTTCAATACATTAAAACTTAAATACTCACAACCGGGGGGCGCCTATTCTTGCTAGTATATATATATATATATATATATATATATATATATATATATATATATATTAGATTAGAATCCCGGATTAAACAACACATACCCTCTAATGTTCGTTCTGGCAAGTTGGACTGTCCTACCACTGCTGATATAAACTCTCCGTCCGCCATTGGACAACACTTATTAAGTCACCTCACATGTACTCGGGCATGTTTTTTATCCTCCACGGTTCTAGCAGTGATCTTCTATTGCAAATCTTTGAGTCCCTATATATTTCCCACTTCCAATCCATCCTTTGTGTACAGAAACAATTCCACCAACTGCTTCTTTTCAACACCTCAAGCCTTAACCTTTCGAACGGTGGGACCAGGAATTTTCCAACCACCCCACCTCACGGTTTGTAATTCCTCTGAATTCCTTTTTCTTACTGGGAAAAACAAAGGACCCCCCCCCCCAAATAAAAACTCCATCTTTTGCTATTTTTCTAACCTTTCCATCCTACAAATATAGGGGCCGGGTTAATAGTCGGTAGAGCGTTCGGCTAGAACCACAAGGTTCCTAGTTCGATACCGGTCCCCGCCAACTCAGCGTATGAGTAGCACAGGGATCTGTGCGGGAAATAAGGAGCTGATGGTAGGGGGTTCCACCTCAGATGCTAAACAATCTCTTGGTTAAAGCGCTATGAAAAAGGGATAGACTCCCTCGCTGATGGCTGATACCGACTTTAGGCCGCCCCGTCGACTTTACTATATATATATATATATATATATATATATATATATATAATGTGTGTGTGTGTGTGTGTGTGTGTGTGTGTGTGTGTGTGTGTGTGTGTGTGTGTGTGTAAGGTAATCCAATTGACTGGTGGTAACGGATGATTTAATTTGGATCTTCAAAATCTCACTGTATGACCATACTGTATGCTCTTGTAGGTCCAAACATATAATCATACAAGGATTTTTATAAATCCCAAAGAGAGCTCAATGTATAATCATTATTAAATTACATTACATACAGAGCAATATATAACATTGTTAAGTTTTTCTCTCTTTAAAAGTTATATATATATATATATATATATATATATATATATATATATATATATATATATATATATATATGGGGGGGTAAAACATGGATATATATCCGACAATGTGTAGAAAATAAAAAGTATTCCTAAAAGATTAATTATAATCATACAAGGATTTTTATAAATCCCTAAAGAGAGCTCAATGTATAATCATTATTAAATTACATTACATACAGAGCAATATATAACATTGTTAAGTTTTTCTCTCTTTAAAAGTTTAAAATATATATATATATATATATATATATATATATATATATGGGGGGGGGTAAAACATGGATATATATCCGACAATGTGTAGAAAATAAAAAGTATTCCTAAAAGATTAATTTATTTTTCATGGTGATGTCAACGTTATAAGGTTTACTTTTTACTAAACCTTCATCAGGACATTAAGGTGGAAAGGGTTAAATAGATTAAGAATTACTTTTTTAAAAAGCCTGTTAAAATCGAATACCCAATAAGAATGAACAAAACAAAAATGTCTTCACTATAAAATAACCCAATTGTTGACATGCCGAAAAACCAGCCAACCAACCAAACTAACAAACCAATCAACCAAAAGAAAAATATAAATAAGGCATTGACAGTTGTTGTTTGGTTTGATTTGTTTTGTTTTATGGCATATCAACCTCTGTGGGTTATTTAATGCAGACAAAATTGTGAAATAAATTATATTCTTAATGCATAATACAATTTTGCTTATAAACCCATGTTTTTCTATTCAACCCATAGATGGGACCCTAACAAGTACTTCCACTCCGGGTCAGAGTGGACCAGGGAGCAATGGTGATGAAGGGGTGTTCAACATTCCCCAAACCTCCAGAACTGGAATCTCACCATCAGATAGAGTATAACGTCATTCCCAGGACATGTAGACCATCAGCCACCGCCTTCTAGCACCCATATGATAAGAAGATTGGGGATTGCCATATATCCGACCGCCCAAGAAAAGCCTAAAGTGGAATATTGCAAACCATGGACTGCTCAGCCACCTAGGCTCTATCCTTAAGCATCACAGGTCGCAACAGGTGGCCCCATTGGGGGTGTCTTACCCCTCTACAGAGGTGCAGTCGGTGCACTCTAACGCCCCAGACGACAGGGTGGAACAGTTGTTGTTAAAGATTTTAGAAGAGTGAAATTGTAATTGTTTTGATGTGTTATTTTTTATCTAACGCAGACCATTAATAGTCATCTGTTTGTGTTACGTTCTTTTCTTTTCTTTTCTTTATTGTCACATTTCCAGAAAAAAATCCACAACACAGATAGGCATATCTGTCAGAAAGAATATTTCATTTTGACTTCATATGTTTTTTTAAGCTTCTTGTGCTGATGTCAGTTGACCTCATAAACTATTTTTTCCATTCCCAATCAGGAAAAGTTTTCCCCAAAGCAAAAAAAAAAAAAAAAAAAAAATGAAAAAATCAATAAATAGAAATAAATAAATGAATAAAAACAAACAGTGAAAAAATAATAAAGATAAACAAAAATACAATAAAAAAAACCCACAAAAAACATACACACACTTCAGTATCCTTAGAAAAAATAGTAACTATAGCAAATGGCTGATGTAGGCGTTTACTGACAAAACACAGGAAGTGACGTGACCAGGCTGACAAATATGGCCGCTGGACAGGTTTTCACATATTTGCTCCCAGTCGTTTTTATCTTCTAATATAGTTCCAAGAAAACGAAAAAAAATCGTTAACCTAAAACTATAATGAGAAAAGGGAAATGGGAATTCGCTGAAACAACGTACGGAAACGAGAACAACGTAAAAAAAATAGATAAAAAATAAATAAATAAACAAAAAAGACCGAAAGGAAGTGAGAGGGGAAAAAAAACTGGGAAATAATTCAACTAGAGTCGTCAAATCATGGCTGTATGTGACAAGAATGTCGTCTCGTAAACAATAAACAGATTTCTTCAGTTAAAAAAAGAACAAATGAAATGAGTTTTTGAGGTAAAAAATGTAATATTAATTAATTTACAAATACTGCGGATGAGCTTATTTCTTCGAGGTATTAAGTAATAAAAATAACGTTTCTTGATCTTTTTTATTAACTATTTTTACGATCCATCCTATTATAACTTGCTGAGTTTTGTCACTATTTTGTATAAAAAAAAGATATTTGACTTTCTTGCCAGAAACATACACGAGAATGTGCACTGAATATCTTTAAAGTAATAAGGACGGAAAAGATTTATACACTGGGTTGAAAAGATTTATACACTGGGTTGAAAAAAGAAGCTACCCTAAGGATATGAGATTATAGTCCTAAAATATTTGTCGCATAAAATATGAGACAAATATAAACGCTAGCTTATTATAATGGAGATTGTGTGTTTTTCTGTCTGTAACCGAAACTATATCACTATTCAAATCGTTATTTTAAGACACATTCTTCATGATTTTTATTTCTATTTAAAACTCAATTATTAATAAAATTGTTTCACGTTTTAATACTGTTGGCCTTATCTACATACTATGTATTTACCATGTATCCCACGTGTACGGGTTAGGCACAAGGCCCTATTTATGTGGAACCATCCACAAGCCGTGACAAATGGGTGGAGGGTGCCGAAAATACATTGATCTCGTTGGCATTCCCCCTCATGGGGGCGTCTAAGGCACTGGGCAATAAACCTAGCCCTGCCCCTTTAAATCATGGGTGCAGGTGTTGCCTGGTGGGATGGCCCCCTGGAGTCAAGGATGTTAGCTTGTAAAGTCCAGGACCGAAGTCACTGGACCCCCGGCGTTGACTGGATCAACATGATATTTACCGCGTACCCCACTTGTACGGGTCAGGCACAAAGTCCCTATTAACGTGGGACCACCCACAAGCCGAAGCTCATGGAGTGGCAGGTGAAAAATTGCGTCGATCCCGTCGGCATTCCCCCTCAAGGGGGGCGCCTCAGGCACTGGGCAATAAACCCAGCCCTGCCCCTTTAAATCGATGGGGCATGTATTGCCTGGGGGGATGGCCCCTGGGATCGACGCCGTTAATTATATCAATGGTCCAGAGGCCGAAGCCACTGTTGACCATATCAACATGATATTTACCGCGTACCCCACTTGTACGGGTCAGGCACAAAGTCCCTATTAACGTGGGACCACCCACAAGCCGAAGCTCATGGAGTGGCAGGTGAAAAATTGCGTCGATCCCGTCGGCATTCCCCCTCAAGGGGGGCGCCTCAGGCACTGGGCAATAAACCCAGCCCTGCCCCTTTAAATCAAGGGGGCAGGTGTTGCCTGGGGGGATGGCCCCCTGGGATCGACGCTGTTAATTATATCAATGGTCCAGAGGCCGAAGCCACTGTTGACCATATCAACATACTAATAACATGCAATTGTATTTATATATACTAATAAAAAACGGTTTACAGTGTGAACGGGAAGGCTAATTTACATATTGATATTAAAAATTGATTTTAATAAATATCTGCTTGGTATTATCGATTTTTAATTATTTAGGTTCATCATAATGAATGTGAGTAAAAATCTTGGGGATAAATCTTAAAAGAAATCGATTAACAAGACGAAATAACTGTAATTTTATTCTTTACTTCCTATTGTAACTAAATAGTTAAATTAAGAACATTTAGTAACGAACGACAGGATAATAGAAGAGTAAGTTTCAGTTGTTCTATTTTTCGATTATATCCCCCTGTCTCAAATCGTTTTTTAATCTAGTCTTATCTATTTTCACTAGTCTTTCTAATTTGATATAATATTTATTACATTAAAACATAAATACTTGCACCGGAGGGTGCATATATTTTCTAGTACTTATAAAGTCCCATCTGTTTTAAAAGTATTCCTATTCGATAGGAAGTTGTAAAAATAACTTCAGAAAGAACTACACAATATATGTAAATACTAACAGGTTCCATGTATATACCACAGTATGATAATTTAATTATTACAACGTTTGATATGATTACTTCAGAACTATTGCTAAATATTTCAATATGTAAAAAGTATAATAATCATGATTTAACTCACACTATCACTCTTTTTTATTTCCTTCTTTTAATATTTTCATTATGTTCCATTCAAACAGATCAGCGTTATCTCTTCCGCGCGCTCCCTTTCTCTCTATCTTTCCCCTGGAATCTTTTTTTCTTGCTTTATTATTACATTTGCGTGTAATTTTTCTTTATAATCAAAATGGGATGGTCCATTATTTAGCTTAGGTGACGACACTCATACGAAATAAGAATTCAACGGATAAACAACTCCAGATAATCAGGATTTACTCTTTTGCATTTCATCTTGGACGATTTGAACGGTCCCATTTTAGCCAGCAGGTGATGAAGATCGTACAATTAAGAAGCACGTGTATTAATATATGTAAATAAATGGTTAGTTTGTTATTTTGTTTAATCGCATATCAACCCTTGTGGGATATTTAATTCTGATGTAATTTCTAAGTGAATACTATGTAGGTAAATTATGTAATTATAGCCGTTAAGATAATGATGTCATATTAATGCCCAGTCTTTCAGATGAACTATTCCGGTCATTGAGGTCGATCCCATACTTACAGATTGTCTTTGTTGGGCCGACCCCCACCCAAATTATTAACACATGATATGAACTCTTTCGTCGATTTCGACGCATGAGGGTTCATCAAATGAACAACGTACACAATGTTTTTTAATAGTGGTGAAGGTTTATATTGGACCATCCGCAATTTTTGGCACAGTCGATAGGAAAGAATTAGTGCACAAGGAATCCTGCAAGCACAATCAACGACTGACCTCTGGTTTTTCAAATTTAGAGTTTTCCTTTTCCTAGACTGGTTACTTATCACATGTTAAAGAGCCCAGTCTGCCTTACTGTTTTACCCTTATTTGGAGGGAGAATATATGGCGGGTTTATCTCAGTCGGTAGAGTGTTCAGTTAGGAATCCCAATGTTCTTGTTCGATACCGGCCCTCGCCAACTCAGCGAATGAGTAGCACAAGGATATGTGCGGTAAAGTGAGGAGCCGATGGTAGGTGTGGCGCTCCACCCCAGATGCTAAAATAATTTCCTTGGTCTAGCGCTAGTGAAAAGGGGATATACTCCCTCGCTGTCTGGCCGATACCGACATTAAGCCGCCCCGGCGACTTTACTTTTTACTTATATGGATTCATACCTTTCCCAAGGGTATTATTGCTATGTAAAATGCAAACAGCCTTGTTTAGGATTTGAACACGGGTTGACTAGTCCATTTCCCACGACGCTAAACATTATGCCACGCCCCTCCATGATATGCTCCATATTCCTACTACAATCTAACACACTTTGCATATTGTTTTAAAAGTTCTTTGGTTTGGTTTTGTTGGGGTATCTTCACATTGGCCTGGAAGAGTTATCTTCCCGCTGAGTTTCCGCTGTTCTCACCAGGGGCTATAGTATTTAAGCGGCTGATTCAAACTCTTCTTCCTCTTTTCTACCTCTCCTCGAAGTTACCCACATGGGTTAGACACATTGTCTCACCCTTTTCGGTGGGGGCTTCTAGTAAGTGATTTTTAATGTATAGACTTCCAGTCCTTTTATCTCTACTCTTGTATGTTTATGTTATGTACATGTATGTTATTGTTTCTCTATCTTGTCTTATTTCAGTGCTGTGATATATAAAATGTTTTGGTAGTATCTGTGTTATTCGGACTATTGTCCCCATCTTCATTGTTATTTGTACAACGTTTCGGCCGATATACCCTCCGGCCTTCTTCAGGTATTTCTTGTCGGACTCGGGAACCTTCTTTTCGAACTCGGGAACTTTCTTGTATTCGGGAGCCATCACGGAACTTTGAACCTAACCCTTTATTTATTCCACGGGGGTATCCTGTTCTCGTTTCCGCTAACGACAAGAAATACCTGAAGAAGGCCGTAGGGTATATCGGCCGAAACGTTGTACAAATAACAATAAAGATGGGGTTAATACTCCGAATAACACAGATAATACTAATCTTCAAGCCTCATCTCAAACATTCAGAGAAATAATAAAATGTTTTGTCCCACAAACGTGTCGGAGTTGTATGTTCATATTATAACCTTGAACCTCACAAGTCCGACACGGGTTAAGATACCCCCCAAAAAAGAGGTGTCCTGAATGACACTAAACTATATCTGGAGATCTGGGAAGTGCGGAGTAACCCTTCATTGTCATTACTCTGATTGTGTGGTAGTACCTGTTAGGGTCCCATCTATAGGTCAAATAGATGTTTGAAAATTATTTGTATTCAATAGGATGGTGAGCAACCCCCTCTACTAAAAAAAACAACAATTAAACAATCATATCAGTCAATCTGTTCAAGGAGTAAGACCCCATCAAAAAGGTTATCCTGAGTATGACTGTATATGATGGCGAGGTTTCAGTTCTGGAGATCTGGGGAGTGTGGAGTACCATTTCATTGCCATTACTCCCAGGTCCACTCTGATCCAGACTGGTAGTAACTGTTAGGGTTCCATCTATGGATTAAATAAATTTGTTTAAACATTATTCCTATTCGATAGGACCATATGCAAAAAAATCTTAAGAAACAACTACACACTGTAAATAGGAACATACAATGAATGCCATTCCCTAACCTTAAGGCATAAAATAGACTTGGACAGGTTGATATGCCATTAAAATTAATCAATCATTTCTCTCCCTCCAGCTATGAGTAAATAGTAAGGCAGACTGGGTTCTTTAACCTTGGTTAGGCAACCAGTCTAGGAGAAGGAAAACTCTGAATCCACTGACTACATTTTATATATCACAGCACAGTGGTTTAGTTTGGCTTTGTAATAGCATGATTTGAGTTCGAACTGGCTTACTACGCTGTCTCAGTCTAAAACGTCAACTACGCAATAAGGGACTCCTACTTTTAGGTTCTTTAATGATTCAACAAGTTTAGGCAAACTGAAAAACTCTAAAAGCCTGAGGAAATTTCCACAAGCCTCCTCGTAGAGAGAGAGAGAGAGAGAGAGAGAGAGAGAGAGAGAGAGAGAGAGAGAGGGGGTGAGATTGTGTTTATATGTAGGTGTGTAGGTGTCTGTGAGTGAAAGATGATTTTTTTAAAATAATTGTATTCCTGACTGATTATTTTTTGTCTCTCTAAGAGACTTGCATAGAACTATCATGAAAGAGTATTTTCGTCTCATCTATAATTCATAGCTTTCTACCTCAATGGTGTATAATTTACAAAAACGGATCATACGATATTCAAAGAAATATTAGAGTCTCAATTTTCTTTTCGCAAAAGTATATTTGTATTCATATCACCTGCTGCTTCGGTGTAGAAATTGTAGTAGCAGTAGTAGTAATAGTAGTAGTAGTAGTAGTAGTAGTAGTAGTTCTGATAATAATAATAATAATAATAATGATAATAATAATAATAATAATAATATTCTGGACCTTGCCAGAGATTTGAAAAATCTATGGAATATGAAGGTCAAAGTGATACCAATTATAGTTGGTGTACTTGGAACGGTCTCAAAAATCTTAGAAAATAGACTGGAGGAACTGGAAATCAGAAGAAGAATTCAGACCATCCAGACTACTGCATTCTTACAATCGGCCAGAATACTCAGAAGAGTCCAAGAGACCTGAGGAGAATTGTTGTCATTCAGACTCCAATGAAATACGATCAGCTAACGCTAGTATAAAAAACTCTCATAGTAATAATTATTATTACTATGAGAGTTTTTTACTATGATATTAATTACAGCTGGTGCCCTCGGAATTGTACCTTAAGGTTTGGAAAAAAATATTGGAGGAATTGGAAATCAGATGGTTGGTTGGTTGGTTGGTTGGTTGGATTTTTACGGCCTGTCAACACTAGTTGGTTTATTCTATGCCAAACAGGTTTTGTTTTATTAAATCATGTTGAGTATTCAATCTTTAAAAAACTCATTTCATTATCTATTTAACCCATAGATTGGACCTTAGCAGGTACTAACACTTCGAGTCTTTAGTTATCTGCTAGTTCCCAACTATTCACCCCATCTTTTATAATTACAAAATACTCAGCAGATTATTGTCTTACATCATATTTTAATTCCATTATATATTGTTAAATTGCCACACTGGAACTTTTAGCCCAAACAATCCGACATTCCTCAACTAGTGTTTACAATTCTCTCAAAAATATCTAACCCCAGCAAATCTTTGATGGAATTTTAACAAACATTCCAAACAAAACGCATTCCAAATAAATTCTTCTTTTTCAATCGCAACTTATTTTTTAATAAAACTGATCCCTTTTTTAACCTTAATTATCCAAGGACACCAATAATGTAACAAAAGGTCGCTTAAACTGCCTCAGCTACTGAAGAATAATCAAGCTAAGTTCCAATTGCCGTCGAATTGGTAAGACACGGCAACAAGTGTTTGTAACTCAATACAATCCCGTCGTGTCGCAATTCTACTGCAGAATGACAGGGTAATTATAAAACTCCACAATATCATAGAAACCAAGCAGCCAATCAGAACACAGGGAATGAAATCACCTAAATGCATGAATGGACTATTCTTGATTTATATAAATAACAACTATCTTGGACACTGCTTCAGTTGTGCTTAGCTAGTTGCTGTTATTCTAACCAACAGTAGACTAACTAACTGACATCAATAGCTACGAAGTTCTCCCCCATCTAAATATTGACCAAACTAATCGTTGCTTCACTAAAGAATTCCGGTGGGTGGAGATCAGTGCTTTCAGGACGGCAAGGCTTTGAGCATTTGTATTTTTCCTGGGCAAAAATATTTTAATTCTACGATACAAAGGAAAATTTTGACCTACGTTTTTCCAACTGGTTAAACTGAAGAAATATTGCGATAGATCTGTGTCTAGTGAAGAATTCTAATCGCCTTTCCCACTGAATAAATTCAAGAAATCCTGTGATGTGTACATGAAACTTTTGAAGAATTCCGTCTTTTTCCGAGAAAACCGTACTATCTGATTCCTTGATATTTCCTGGGCTTTGCTTTGTGCGGATTGAGCAGGGAAATCAAGGACACTCTTCGTTGTTGAAGTAACTTGAAATCTACAATCGTAGGATTCTGACTGGTGCTCTTCGAGAACCGTCCGTATTTTTGGTCTTATGCTTTTATATATAAATCCAACCCCCCCCCCAAAAAAAATCCCATGTGATGCAATATTAAAATGATGACCGTTACAATAGGCAAGGGAGAGTAAAAAAAATAATCCCGACTTTTACCATAACATATCATTATTATTGTTTCACTGTATTCTGCGCGTACATGCTTATACTTGGTACTGTTGTGTTCACGTGATCAAAGTTTGAGCCTGATCACGCCATTTTGCTTGCTGTCTTAACAGACATATTTCTTGTCCCCTCAACACAAAATACGAGGGGTTTAAAAAAATTAGTAATGATTAAATTATACTTTGGTATATCCATAGGTCCTGCTGTTACATAATTCGTCGGTAGTCTACGAATTGTGTCTTTAAGTGGAGTAAAATTCAAATAACGCTGTGGTAAATGGAAAGTTACCATTAACCGTAGTTAAAAGTTGTAAAAGTGATTGACAAGTTCACCTTTTTTGACCTGGATGTCGATTGTTAATTGGCTGAAGTCAAACGTAAGAAGGGAAATGATTTAATTGGTTAGATTTTTTACCTTTAGCTGAAAGGAGCAAACGTAATAGTTCTTTGCTCCTAAGTTGAAAAACCATTGGGCTTCAGATTTTTACTAAAGAATAGACGTCTTGAAAAATTATTGCTTAATTATTACCAACCCTTTTGATGAGAGGTAATCCAACCGAAAAAAGGAAGTATCAGCCCAGAAGATGACCAACGACGAAGCAGAACCAGTAAGAACACTTCTCTCTCCCTCTCTCTATCTCTTCTCTCGCCATTTTTATACCCGATACGAAAGGGTTATATAACACTGCTAGTTCATTAAATATTACTACAATAAAAGAGGGTGAAAATAATAAATGAGTTAACGGTTTAAAAAAAGGTATATCTGGAATAATGGAGCAAGTTTAACTTGAATAACAGAATAAAAAAGAATCCCTGATATAATAGAAGTAAAAAAATAAATTAATAACTGGAATACCTGTATAAAGGAAAATGGAATAAAAACTAGAATAATGGAATAAAAAATAACTGTTATAACGAAATTAGAAAAATAATTACTGGAATAACGGAATAAAAAAGAATAACTGATTTACCATAATTAAAGAATAATTAGAATAATGGAATATAAAATAATTGATATAATGAAATCAAAATAATAATTGGACTAAGGGGGAAGGAATACTTGGAATAACGAAATAAAAAAGAATAACTGGAATGTTGGCATAAAATTGGATTAATGGAATATAAAAGTATACTTGTGATATACTTTGAAATGTACAATTGTTTTAGAAAAATAGATGTCATTTTATGATTTAATAACATGACTATTATTCAAACGATTTAAAATCTTAACAGGATGTGTAGAAACTACATTTTATCTGTATACAGTGTTTTAAAAGATCTCATATCATTTGAGGCGTACAGTGTATTTCAGAATGTATTGGTGTAATTTCATAATCTAATAAATGTAAAGTCATCGGTGTTGCCTAATGTCGGTATCAGCCAGACAACAAAAGAATCTATCCCCTTTTCACTAGCAGTAGACCAAGGAGATTGTTTTGGCGTCAAGACGATACGCCACACCTACCATCTGATCCTCACTTTACTGCACATACCCCTGTGCTATTCATACGCTGAGTTGGCGGGGACCGGTATCGAACCAGGAACCTTCTGGTTCCTAGTTAAACACTATACCGACTGAGCTAGACCGGCCTTTCTTTACTTTCTTACTTACTTACGTAATCTAATAACTTGACCAATTCTCATTTAAATGATCTATAACAGAGCTATACATAACTGTCGAATAAATACAAGAAGTACCAGTTCTTTTTTATAATGACTATACTAGTGTAATTAGTGAAATAGACCACTAATTAAGAATGAGCCTATTCTAGTAGTGACCACCCCAAGCGGAGTTTAACAGGTTTGAATTCAGAGTTTTCCTTCTCTTAGACTGGTTGCCTAACCAACGTTAAAGAGCCCTGTTATTTACCAATAGCTGGAAGGAGATTAATCAGATTCATACATTTTCTAAGGGTATTAGCGCTATATGATCTGTAGTAGTGACCAACCCAAGCGGAATTTAACAGCTTGGAATTCAGAGTTTACTTCCCCTAGAATAGTTGCCAAACCAAGGTTAAAGAGCTCTGCTATTTACCCATAGCTGAAAGGAGAGTAGTTGGAGTTATACCAATGGTATTAGCGCTATGTGATCTCTAGCTTTATCTAGGATTTGAAGTCTGGTCGACGAGCCCATTTCCTACGACTCTAACCATTAGACCACGCAACAGATTGAACTCACAACTGTGAGATTTAAGAGATTGGCTCGCTAAAATGAGGTGTCCTACTTTCTTTTATTGAAGGCTATTCACTCTTCATCATCTTTTACAATTTTCGGACTCTTTCGCTGAAGAGTTCCCTCGACTTGTGTTAACGTGAGTTTTTTTTTTTTCGTTTTATTTTTCCGCTTTCGATTGAGGTGCTCTTATGTAAATGCAATTCTTCGCTTCGAGCAGCGAGCGTCTCTGGACAATGTGCTTGGTCATCCCAAAACTGTATCACACGATCTACTCTGTGCCCCTTCCTCCCACCTCCGGGAGTAATTTCATCACCATCCTCATCCCTCAACTTACCAATGGCAATGGAATAGAAAGCGGCAGTTCACGGTGCAAGAAAAACAACAAAACAAACGTCCACTCATTTGTCAACGTGGGAAGAAAAAATTGTGAGGCCACAAACAATTCGAACCGTTTGTCATTTGCACAATGCCATATTCACTTTCTTTCTTTCGTAATTCTGGGTTTCATTCTTTTTTTCGATGATTTCTATCTTCCTTCCTTCCCGTTTTCTTCTGGAATATCTTTCATTCTTCCTTTTTTTTCATTTATTCATTCGTTTGCTTTTATTTCTTTCGCTAGTCTTGTAATTGATTTTTCTTATTCTTTCGTAATTCTGTGTTTTATTTCTTTTTTCGATGATTTCTTTTTTCCTTCCTTCCCGTTTTCTTCCGGAATGCCTTTCATTCTTTTTTTTCTTACATTCATTCATTCATTTTCGTTTTTTCTTTCACTTGTTTTGTAATTGTTTTTTAATTTCTTCGGTAATTTCGTTTCTTTTTCATCATCACGTTCTTCCTTCTTTCCTGTTTTCTTCGATAATGTATTTCAGTCTTTTTTCGTTCATTCATTTATTTTTTTTTCTTTCGCTAGTTTTGTAATTGTTTTTTTCTTCTTCGTAATTCGGTGTTTCGATCCTTTTTCCATCATCTCCTTCTTCCTTCCTTCCTGTTTTCTTCCGTAATGTATTTAATTCTTTTTTCATTCATTCATTCATTTTCTTTTTTTCTTTCGCTAGTTTTGTAATTGCTTTCTCTTTTTCTTTCGTAATTCCATATTTTGTTTCTTTTCCCATGATTTCCTTCTTCCTTCCTTTCTGTTTCCTTCCGTCATGTCTTTCATTCTTTTTTCATTCATTTATTAATTTTCTTTCTTTCTTTTGCTGGTTTTATAATTGTTTTTTCCTTTTTCTTTCGTAATTCCGTGCTTCGTTTCTTTTTTTTCATCATTTCTTTCTCACTTCCTTCATTTTTATGGTCCGTAATGCCTTTATTCTTTTTTCATTCATTTATTCATTCACTTTCGTTTCTTCCTTTGTGTTTCTTCTTTAGTAACTGCTTCTTTTCTTTCTTTCGTAATTCCATTTTTTTAAGTTCTTTTTCATGATTTCTTCCTTCCTTCCTTCCTTCCTTCTTTTATTTTTCCTTCTGTAACATATTTCGTTCTTTTTTCGTTCATTCATTCATTCATTCATATTTTTTTTCGTTCTTTTCTGTAATTGATTTTTTTTCTTTCTTTGCGTTATTCCATTTTTTAAATTTTTTCATGATATCTTTCTTCCTTCCTTTTTTCTTGCATAATGTCTTTCGTTCTTTGCATTCATTCAATCAATCATTCTTTTTTCTTCTTTGTTGTAATTGTTTTCTTTTTTCGTTCTTTCGTAATTTCATTCTTTGTCTTATTTTTCAAGTTTTCTTCCGATCTTACTTTCTTTGTTCTTTCGCAATGCTGTTCATTCTTTTTCATTCATTCATTCATTTATTTTATTTTTGTTTATTTTTAATTTCTTTCTTCTTTTTCTTTCGTAATTTCATTTTTTAAAAAATTTTCATGGTTTCTTTCTTCCATCCTAATTTTTTTCTTTCATCATACCTTTCGTTCTTTTTTCCTTCATGCATTAAATCATTTTTTTTCTTTATTTTTTGTAACTGCTTTATTTTTTCTTTCTTTTGTAATTTCATTTTTGCTTTGATTTTTTCATGATTTATGTCTTCCATTCTTTTTTATTCATATATTTAAACATTCTTTTTTTTTCTTTCTTTCTTTTTATAATCATGATTTTTCTTTCTTTCAGAATTCGGTGTTTCGTTTCTTTTATCATGCTTCCTTTCTTCATTTCATTCTATTTTTCTTGCGTAATGCCTTTCCTTCATTTTTTCATTCACTCACTTTTTTTTTCTTTTGTGTAATTTCTTTTCTTTTCTTTCATTCTCAAGTCCTTGTTTCGTTTCATGACTTCTTTATTTCTTCCATTTTTCGTTTTTTATATTTGTTGTACCGGCAGTTCCTACAGTGGAGAATATACACCGGTTCTCACTATAAATAGTGAGACACCGAGTGAAAAGGTTGTACTGTTACCGTTTAGCGGCAAGCTAGCCGTTCTTGTACCTTATTGTAAATACACTTGTCTCATTTTACCCTACCTCGACTTGACTTCTTTTTTTTACTGTTGAATTAACATCACAACAATATTCATTTTTTTTTCGTTTTTTTTTACTGTAATTGCTTTTGTTTGCTTCTTTCGTAATTATTTTCTTCTTTCCTTCATGATTCATTTTTTTCCTTTTTTTTTTCAATTAAGTAAATAAAACTATCTTAATATAAAAATGTGTCTTTCGTTTAGAGATTTATAATGAAAAAAAAACCGTATTAGTTTATCGTTTGTGCAAAATTGATATTTTCACATATGCTAACAACAACATGAAATAACTATTTTTTAAAATTAAAATCAAAATATATTTTAATATAAAATCGTGCCTTTGGTTTATATGAAATTATAATTCTAGGGTTTTTAAGGGCCATTCCTTGGCCTTATAGCAGAAGCGCTTATCTGGTGTAATCCTTGATAAAGAGTCCGTCAACAATGTGAATCCTTTGGTTACTAAAGTGTCCTAAGTTACTGGTAATCGTATAAGTCCTTCGTGAGTATTGGTAAAGATCCGGCAATCCTATGTGCGTCCTCTAATAGTGCAATTTGAATTATGACCAATATGGGGGGGTAAGTATCTTATCAGGCCAGTAGTACTGCCAGTGATTGGCTAGAAGAGTCAATCACGTGACCTTGGCCAGTCTTTAAGTAGAGGTGGATATTTAGAGCACATCTTATATCACAAATACTCCCGATAATAATGTCAAAAAATCGTTAACTAACAACCGGAAGTTTGTAGTAAAAAGCAAAATTTAGTTCTTTTAAACAGTTAACAGATGGGGTGCCTATTGGAGACTTGATACATATATTTAATTGTTTTTTTCGTGGTATTTAAAGACAAAAACTGGCGTCAAGCAGTCTTTTCTCGTTTCTTTTTGTCGGTTCGTTGTCTTCTGCTGAATTCCAATGTTTATAGGGAATCTATTTCTGTGTCTAGGATACAGTATACGAACGCCCACAGATAAGCTAAAGTACATGAAGGAGATGGGTGGGCCCACGTGTGCATATACTTAATCCCTTTCTTCCAATCTATCAATATCAGATAGATGAGTGATAGATTACCTGACCTCAGTTTATTTTCAGAAATGACAAAACATTGAAATATAACATCGTC
>CM042149.1:122411728-122419228 GCA_023376005.1 Doryteuthis pealeii
TATTATAATATTTTGTTAGATTGAAAATAAAGGTGGATATTATATATATATATATATATATATATATATATATATATATGTATGTATGTATACACTCGAATGTATTTTTTCTAGCTACTTCCATCAGTCAGTCTACACAATACGAACACATAAATACACCTGAACGAACAAGTAAACAGGAGTATCTCTTTTTGTATGTATGCGTACTAGTTGATTTCAGAGATCTGCGCAGGGCGTAATTTTGGTGTTAATCGCAGAATTCCGTCCTGGTCTCCTGCCTTAAAAAACGCTAGTTGAAAAAACAACCCTCCCTACGAATAAAATCCCTAGCTGAAGCTATACCTGCCGAAGCGCTTAAGGCATTTTTCCCGAAGATGTAATTCAATATTTTACCCCCTGCAGTCTTTTTTCGACAAGTAAATGTAAATATTTTAACCCTCCTCCTAAACTATTTTAAGGGATGGGGCTAAATATTTTACTTGTCGATGAAAAAAATATGCCTTCATTAAAATATCTTTTTTCATTTATTTTCATTTTTTTTCGACAATGAATTACAAATAAAAAATCAAAACATTTTGTCGGTATTTTTATTTTATTTAGGGAGGGTTGTTTTTTCAGGTATCACCGCCTAGGAGGCCGAGACGGAATTCTGCGAATAGCACCGTAATTTTTATAGGATCAAATTTTGAAAAATGTTCGAATGACCATTGTCAGTTAGAAAGTGGGAATCTGTCAGAGTGTCTGTCATCTTTGAAGCTCTTTACTTGGGTTAAAGAAAAAAAGAAAGAAATGAGCTCTGAAAAAAAACTAACACCAAAGAGTCTTGTGTTCGTTAATTAAAACCTAAAAACTCGCTCTCAAAGTTAGAGGTTTGCCCAATCAAGAGAGGCGCTTGTCACACTTACTACTTTTGGTAACAGTGTGTGAATAGATAAATTATTTAAAAGAAAAACCGCAACTGGAAGAAAGACGAGCTGAAGAAGTTGAACATCACTCCGAGTTGTAAAATAATGCGTGTGAAAGTCAGCGGTTGGTTGACGTGGGGCCAATGTGGAAAAATAATAAGATTTTTGTTGTATCATCGAGGTAAAATGATACAAAGAGAACTTTGTGTTACATAATCTATACGGTTGCATAAGATTATTGTCAATCCCCTGTATTTCTAAAGGGCGGGACTTTCCATGTAAGATTACTGAAAGCCCGCGAAATATGTGAAGTCACGTGGGACCTGGTTGGTTCCTCAGTTTTCAGTTAGACGTCAGGCAGAGAGGATGTCCTGCCTTAACTCACGCGCACTATGTTAGTCAGATGCTAGTTACATGAAATGTTAGTTAAGGAAATAAAAGTTTAAGAAAAGTAACACGGTCTTGTGATTAATGAATGTCTTGCTAACAAGACTGATATAGAAGAAGAAATGAGTTGAGTGCGACTGACCACCAAGAGATATCCAAGACGCTAGAAGAAGAACCTAAGATAGAAAATGAACAGAAGAAGAATAGAAGAAGTAATGAAAAGGGTATACAACAATTGAATGCTTAATATATTTATTCAGCAACAATATCCTGTGCTAACAGATAGATACAAAAACACACAGAACAATAAGTTTCACAACAATAAGACAACTTACAAGAAATACAGGAGGGCCAAATGTGGTATATATATTTACCAACCCCTGCCCACACGTCCAGGATGTGACACAAGGTCAATTTCTAAAGCGAGATTTAACAGGCTTGAATTCAGAGTTTTCCTTTTCCTAGACGGGTTGCCTAACCAAGGTTAAAGAGCCCAGTCTGCCCTACTATTTACACATAGCTGGAGAGTAGAATTCATGCCTTCCCAAGGGTATTAGCGCTAAGTGAAATGCAATTACCACATCCAGGATTTGAATTCGGGGCGACGAGTCTATTTCCCATGACTTTAACCATTACACCACGCGCTTCCTAAAAATGTGGTATAGCCAAACGAAGTAAGATCAGTCCGAATATTAATCAGCTTATTAATCAACTTTGTCCTTATTCGTAGACTATTTAAGATTATGAGATAGGTCACGTGGAAGAGTGATGGAAAAAACGGAATTTGACATGTGAATGATGACGTAGATGTCAGTGGTTTGGCATCTGATTATATGAGTTTGGGGAACGATGCAAGGAGTGAATAGGAAACAGTTAGAAAGTGTGGGTCTGGCCTAAGTTTGCGAAGAAGACGGACGTAAAAGGAAGAGTTTTGCTGAGGTGTTCAAAGGGTGAAACTCAAAATGAGGCTCTGTCATCTTTGAAGCTCTTCCTATGATTGTGCTGACCTTATTGCCCTTATGGCAACCCCTACCCTTTTTATCATATATTTGCATGAAATTTGTGGTTGAGGGTTTTAGTTACCTGAGTATGACGTTAAACTCCATCTAATAGGGAAGTTCCAATGCTGGAACTCTTCCGAGTGTGGGGTACCCCTTCATCACCATTACTCCCAGGTCCACTCTTCGGGAACCGAAACTCAGAAAAAACTGTTGGCTCGCACAACAGTCGAGAAAAACACAAAATTTTACTACAAGGTAGTAACGAGTTACAAACTCTTTTTTTACCCCCTACGTCCCAAAAATGTTTCCCTTTTTCATGCCTACTGGAGAGGGGGTTCAAGGAAGTGCGTGTTCACTACTGGCCCACGGTAGCTACACCCTACCCATTCATCCCAATCTTTAAATTAATTTTAACAGCATCGAAATAATAAAAACGTAAACTTATAAAATGCGAAATCGTCAGTTGCTGCTTGTATGAACTTAATGTTCGAGAAAAATGAAAATAAAAAAGAATTCATATCATAACATGGTAAACATTTTATTATATTTTACTCGTGTGTTCATAGGGCTAAGGACGAGTTCAGTAATTCATATCGACGCCTTAAATTACGAAATTGTAAGAAAATGGGAGAGAGAGAAACATTTGAAAGGTATTAATTTCATTAGGTTTACATTTACGAAATCTCACGGACCAATAGTTTTTCGCGTTATCAGACACGTGACAGGCAGTTTCTGTGACGATTGAATCGATCAACGATTTGCGCCGGACTCGCTTTGAGAACAACGCAAATTATCCGACAGAATTTAATTACGTTGTTTTACTTGGCCGCCGGCATAGAAGGTGGGGGAGTGCGAATCGGCAGAGTCGAAATTTACTTAGCGAAGAAGGTGGACGAACGGGTGTGGTGTGGGTGGTGGTGAGTGAGTCTATGCCGAAAAGAGCAGGTTGTGGGCGGGGGACTGGGAGGGGAGCATTGAGAAGCGGAAAATATTCTTCACTCTTACCTATAAACTAATCTCTATCGTTACGTTCATCTATCCCGCAATCAGTTTATAATTATCCAGAAAGCGAGCTCGTTTACTGCCCACCAATTTAGTTTTGGGCATATCGAGATATTCATTAATTTTAGCATAATAGAGCACATGGACATACCAGTGCAGCATTACCCGACACCCCCCAACTCACACCATTAATAAAATTCGGTAAACGATGAAATACACTTCGAGATATTTGTCTTGGCATTAAGAGAGTAAGATAGTTCGTAACGCAAGTCATATATATATATATATATATATATATATATATATATATATATATATTTGTCGATGTTTAAACGTTTCGTTTTCTTTAAACCTTCATCAGGATGTATCTTGGGGTGAAGAAATTGATGGATGTTTTATAATTGACAGGAGATGAAAATACCAAATGTAACTGTATTTGTTCAGCGTTATATTTTTGAAAGACGAGTCGCGAAGTTGCGTCACGTGTCATGACATCTTCGCGTGCGCGGATCGCGACTCGGCTTTCAAAAATATAACGCTGAACAAATACAGTTACACAACAAAAAAAGATTTTATAAATATTTTTCATCTCCTGTCATCTATAAAACATCCATGAATTTCTTCATCCCAAGATACATCCTGATGAAGGTTTAAAGAAACCGAAACGTTTAAACGTCGATAAATAAATTCATCCTATTTTCGGAACACTTGTTTTTTTTTTCAAATTTCTTAATATTGTCGGATTTATTTCCATATCTACTCCTATATATATATATATATATATATATATATATATATATATATATATATATATATATATATAGTACCTTTACTTACCAGGGGGAGGCTCAAAGTTTTGGTTCCCGAATGGAGATGCTTCTTAAGTAATATTGTAAGGAGTATCTGGTACTATTACATTAGTCTAAAATTTATTATCTAGATGTAGATATAATATTAAAAAAAACTATTCCTATATCTAGATAATAAATTAAGATAACTGTTGGATTATTTAGTAGATATAAGCCGTGCTACCATACACCATTTAAATTTATTGACTAAGCAAGGTCACGTGATTTAAACCTCAGCCAATCAAGAGCCCGAATGCGTGACCGGTTGACTACTTAAGCACTGATACTGAGAGACGTCAATTTGCAATCATTGACGAAGGACTTGCAATACTGCGGAGTACCATGACACAACCAAAGGATTCTTTACCAATAATTTCCGGTGGACAAGCGATCTTGCTTGAAGCCTAAAGGATGGCCATAAAATCGACACAATAACTAAGAAATACATGCACCCTCCGGGTGAAAGTATTTAAATTCTAATGTATTAAACCATTGTATTAAATTAGAAAGGCTAATGAAACTAAATAAGTATGCAGATAAAAAAGATTTGAAACAGAAGTGGGTATAATGGAAAAATAGAACAACTGTTACTTACTCTTCCATCACTCTCGTCTTTCATTGTTAAATTTTCCTAATTTAACTATTTAGTTAAAATAAGAAGTAAAGAATAAAATGATGGTTATTTCTTCTTGTTAATGGATATTAAGAATATTTATTGAAGAGATGTTTGCTCATATATATTAGAATAAAACCAAACAATTAGAAATTAATAATACTAAGCACATATCAATTAAAATCTAATATTTGATATCAATATGCAAATTAGTCTTCCGTTTACACTGGAATCTGCTGTTTTGTTGTATATGTAAATTCAACTGCCTGTTAAGAGTAAGTAGATATTGACAACAGTGTTAATAATATAGAACAATTTTATTAATAATTGAGGTTTAAATAAAAATAAAATCATGCAGAATGTGACGTAAATAACCAAGGGAATTGTGAGTTGATTAATAATATAATTTCGCTTGTGACAGACAGACACACAATCTCTATTATAATAAGATTTGTAATGAATTATTTCTTTCGCCCTCTGTCTCTATCGGTCAGCGTCTTCAACAGGGCATATAGGATCCACATAGGGCTGATTGATGTAGCTTTTTGTTGGTCAGTCTACATTGGTGTGTCGATGTGTAGGTGTCCACAGGGAATATCAATTATGCGTTCGTCCTTGCTTCTGCAGCATTGCTTGTTTGTCTTATTTCCATGGTTTGTGAGAAAGGAGGAAAGTGGCTATACAGCAATGTTTTGTGGGTTCTGTTCGATTATTTTGGGGATCTAAGGTGTCCTACAATACACCACCTAAATTTATAGACTATGCGAGATCATGTGGTTTATTTCCCCGCCAATCCATGGCTGATTGACTACTTAATATCTGATATTGACAGACGCCCATGACTTGCAATACTAAGGAGCACCAACGAACAACCAAAGGATTCTTTACCAATAATTTCCGCTAGACAAGCGCTCTTGATTGAACCCTAAAGGATGGCCCATAAAATCGTAACAGGTTTTGCTCCCATGAATTGATCAAGGCAGCACGCAGAATCCTTGTGTAGGTCCCATGTACATTTTTCTCTAATCGTTTCGTTAGAGTTCAGATGTTGCTGATTCAGCTACAATTTGGAAGAACACTTGATTTATCTTATCACTGAGATCAGGTTTCCATAAGATTGATAATCTGCCTATAGCAGTGTTACATAATTCCTGAGCAGTCATAATTTATGACCGTACCTGTAGGTAGAATTTTAAATAACGTTCGTAAGAATTAAAAACAGAGGTGGGGAATATTCTGTTGGAGTTGTAGTATATAAGGCGTGCGTCAATGGGTCACTTCTATTTATAGACTCGCCGAGTGTCACGTGACCATCCTATTGTCCAATCACTGGCAGTGCTGCTGCTGCTGTTGTTGTATTTATACTAGCCTGATTCTAACCTTAGATCAGTACTACTTGGATTTTCGTGGACGACGGAACGTAGTACTATACCACAGGACTTATTGACTTACCAAAGGATACTATACCACCGGATACTTATTGACTTACTTACTTATTTACTTTAAGTCCTTTTACATCTGGCCAAGGATGGCGGCCAGATACTCAACAGGTTATGGGCCCAGCACGCTTCCAACAATTCCATAACCGTTTGGGATTTAGATGATTCCAACTTCACCTTCTGGTAGAAAGCGCGTGATTGGATGCGTGGGAATAGGGTGTAGTTTAGTTAAACAGATGCGACCTGATTTCAGAGTGCGGACGTGATTGTTGGCTTGATGGGTCGGTCTCCCTGCGGCGAAATCAAATGGGCCAGGGAAATAAAGCTTTATTATTAAGAACACCAAGTCTTGTTGTTAATTAAATGTTAAAACAAGCAAATTCCAGCCCTGTATGAAGAATCAAAGAAGAAGACCAACCCTTAATAGAGGTCCAGCAGACCAACCAGATAAGATGGTGGCCGAAGAAGAAGGAGAAGATACCAAATAAGACCAACTACCATTACTATCATCTCTAATCTAATCTAAGTCTATCTATATATTATATACCCGACGTATGATGTGGGTATATATGAGTATATAACAGCAGTTCATGTCTTTCCCTATGCATATATGGACATCATTTGTCGATGAGATATTACTACCTAGTTATGTGAACTGGTCCACTAAATTAAGAGTCTTATTGAACAGTGTGGGGATATATCCATATTTATTTCTAGCAGTGTTGTACGTAAAGCAAAGAACATAAACCCAAAATAGTACGGTTCAAAAATTTGCTGGGTTGATGAACCTCTTACCAGGATCAAAACACTTCAGTCCGGCAACTATTGCAACTCATCTCTAAGGGTGGTGTCCATTGATGAGTTAACAAAACACACACACACACACAAACACACAAAGAAACACACACACAAAAACGTAAGGTAGCGTCTATGTCACTTTATAACCGTTGTCTTAGCGTTCCTCATAATTTCAAACATCCAACGAACGCTAGTTTACCATTCAATATTTTTAAATAGATTGACCGATAAAACGAAAAACTCTCACAGTCTTCTTATTCTCTGTGAAAAATATATTTTCCTCATATTAACAAAAGCCCTGATGAAGATCTATTGAAACAGATCGAAACACTGCAGCGTTGGCAAAATAAACATCACTCGTTTTATGAACTTGTGTTTTTTTCAATTTTTCACTATATTACATACACACATACACACACACACGCACACACACACACACACACATATATATATATATATATATATATATATATATATATATATATATATATATATATATAGTAGCAA
>CM042149.1:122426728-122446728 GCA_023376005.1 Doryteuthis pealeii
CAAATGAAGCCTCACTCTACAGTGCAGAAACTACAGCCATTGATCTAGCTATGAATATCATAGCAAATCACAAAGCTTCCAAATGTATTATATGCACGGACTCTAATCAGTCCTATTAGTACTACATAACAAAAACACATCATCTCCTCTGATCACGAAGCTCCTAAACAAACTAAACACCCTCTGAAAATTATAACATTATATTCTTCTGGATACCAAGTCACATTGGTATCCAAGGAAATGAAAAGGCAGACAAAGCCGCAAGAAAGGCACTTCAGACACATATGAGCAAATCTAAAATCCCATATACAGATCTGAAACCAACCATAAACAAATTTATATTAGACAAATGGCAGAAATCATGGGACAATCTGACTCAAAACAAGCTCCATGAAATACAAGAAGTTATTGGAGAGTGGCCGACGGGCCACAGAAGTATTAGAAGAGAAGAAGTAATACTCGCCGGATTGCGTATTGGGCACACCCACATTACCCATTCGTACCTGTTAAAAGGGGAGGGTGCCCCAGTGTGCCCAACATGCAAAGTACAACTTACAACCAAGCATATCCTTCTGAATTGTAACAGACTTAAACATATCCGCGCAAATTACTATCAAGCTAGAAACCTGAAAGACATCTTCAAGAATACAAACCCTGAAAACATTTTAAATTTTATTTAAAAAAAAGCAACCTTTTCAACAAAATATAACAGAACATAACCAATTATCTCCATAGAACCACTACCTTAAAGTCTGAAATCCAAAATAACCTTTTTGGCATTAAATGACCCACAGAGGTTGATATGCCGTTAAACAAAACTCAAACTCAAACATTTAATTATTTGCCTACCAGCTTTCTCCCAAGGTTGTACAGAATTTTCTTGTTCTGTTTTACTTGTATGATGGGCTGTTTCAAAGTCCACTATCTATTTACCTCATAACTCATTCTATTCAAATAAAGTCCTGTAATCAATTCTCTTGTGAATTTTCATTGTAAACATTTGATTCGTGAGAGAGCCGCAACCAGCGTTTAACGGTAGGATCGCTGGGAGCGGCTTCAAGTAGACAATGAGTTAAGAAGCGTGGTCCCAGACAGCAATCAATGAAGAAATGGACCTTATTGATCGTAACAGTTCATTTAATTATTTGCCTACCAACTTTCCTCCAAGGTTGTACCGAATTTTCTTGGTATATTTGACTTGTATAATCGGGTATTTCAAAGTCCACTATCTATTCACCTCAGAACTCATTCTATTTCAAATAAAGTAATTTGTCGGGGTGGCCTAATGTCGGTATTAGCCAGTCAGCGAGGGAGTCTATCCCTTTTTCAATAGCGTTAGACCAAGGCGATTGTTTTTGGCGTCTGAGATAGAGCGCCACACCTACCATCAGCTCCTTACTTTACCGCACAGATCCGGTGCTATTCATACGCTGAGTTGGCGAGGACCAGTATCGAACTAGGAAACCTTGTGGTTTCTAGCCGAACGCTCTACCGACTGAGCTAACCGAATTGTTCACGTCGTGATCTTTCAGTGTAAACGAGTGAAGTACGAGAACCAATTCTAGTGGTTTACGGTAGGATCACTGTGGTTGGAGAGTCACTGTGAACGGTTTAAAGAAAGCAAAGATTTAAGAAGAGGGCGAAGTGCAGAATATCGTCAGCGATCAATGAGGAAACAGACCTTATTGATCTGAGTTCAAATCATGGCCTAAAGGGTTATTTTAAAGTTCACTATCTATTCACTTCATAACTGATTTTATTCTAATAATTATTGTTCACGTAGCGATTTTTTTAGCCTTAACAAGCGACACGTGCGAGAGCCGCTCCCAGCGTTTTAGGGTAGGATCGCTGTGGCTGGAGAACCGCTGTCAGTGGTTTAAATTAGACAAATAGTTAAGAAAAAGGGCAAGCACAGGACAACGACAGAGAGCAGGGACGAAAACGGAACTTGTTGATCTGTTCTCTTGTTCAATTTAAGCGATGAGCAGTTCTCTTGGTTTATTTTAAGTGGGCAGGGTAAAAATGGATAGTATTTTTTGTTCTTGTTTATGTTTATCTTTTGTTTTGGTTTGTTGTTTTGGTTTGTAAACAAGTAACACGTGCGAGAGCAGCTACCAGCGTTTTACAGTAGGATCGTGTGGTTGGAGAACGGTTTAAATTTGACAAAAAAGTAATTGTTTGTTTGTTGTTTTGTTTTACGGCATATCAACCTCAGTGGGTCATTTAATGACGATAAAGTTTTGAAATAAATCAATTCTTAATGGATAATACAATTTTTTTATGAATACATTTTTCTATTTAACCCATAGATGGGACCCTAACAGGTACTATCACTCCGGGTCAGAGTGGACCAGGGAGCAATGGTGATGAAGGGGTGCTCCACATTCCCCAAACCTCCAAAACTGGAACCTCACCATCAGATAGAGTTTAACGTCATTCCCAGGACATGTAGACCCGCAGTCACCGCCTTCTAGCACCCATATGATAAAAACGGGGCTGGGGCTTGCCATAAGGGCAATAGGGTTGGGAAAATCATATAGGTGCTAGGTCTTGACGTGACCAGCCGATTGATCGGAGGGGGCCTCTCGGGGCGCCCATCTAGCTCAAGATAGGGCCAAAGTGGAGTATTGCATGTCATGAACTGCTCATCCACCTGGGCTCTATCCTTAAGCATCACGGGTCGCCACCCACGGCCAACAGGTGGCCCCATTGGGGGAGTCTTACCCGTCTGCAGAGGTGCAGTCGGTGCATTCTAACGCCCCAGCCGACAGGGCGGGACAAAGAGGTAAGAAGAAGGGCACGCACAGGATCAATGAAGAAAATGAAGAAAACGAACCTTGTTGATCTTAACAGTTCAAATTGTGGACTCTTGGTCAATTTTAAGCGATGAACAATTTCTCTTGGTTTATTTTAAGTAGGCAGGGCAAGAGTGGATAGTATTTTTTTGTTGCTGTTGTTTTGTTGTGTTTGTTTTTTGTTTGTCTTTTTGGTTTTGTAAAAGATCCCGACGTCCTGACAGTGATAAAGAGATCTTTAAAAGAAAATCTCTAAAATCACATAATTATCTGAACTGGATGATCATTTGCTAATTGTATCGATTCGATCTATCGGCTTATTAATTGCCATTGAATTTCATAACGAAGATCAACATTCACGTCGTCGGTTTTAAGGCGGTCAGTGAAAAGTTAAACTAAATAAATAAATAAATGAGAAATTTTTTAAATTGGTAGTCCGATATCGAGACAGTCGAGATTGTCTGATTATTTCATCAGATTTTATTTGATATTGTTATTCTTATTTATTACTTAGTTATTTATTTGATATTAGTTATTGTTAGTTATTTACTATTATCATTAGTTATTAGTTATCTATTTATTAGTTTATTTATCAGTTTATTTATTAGCTTATTTATTATATTTAGTTTATTTATCTATTAGGCATTTATCTATTATTAATTATTTACTATTTATTGTTAGTTATTAGTTATTATATTGATATACATTATTAATTAGTTTCTAACTGATTATTTACTAATAGTTATTCTAAAGGAATTGACGGAGAATATATATATATATTATATATATATATATATATATATATATATATATATATATATATTAAGAGAAATTTGAAAAAACGGAAGTGTTCCAAAGAAAAGATGAATTTATTTATCGACGGTTGAACGTTTCGGTTTATTGAAACCTTCATCAGGATAGATATTGGGGGAAGAAATTGATGGATGTTTTGTGGATGACAGGAGTTATATATATATTATATTATATATATATATATATATACACACACACACACACACACACACACATATATATATATATATATATATATATATATATATATATATATATATATATAACATAATATATAGGTGTTTTAAAAGAATCGAGATATTTTGTACTTCTTGATACATCTTATGTTCTGAAAAATATTAATGAATGGTACGTTATTTTTTCAGAATACAAGGTGTGTCAAAATGTTCTATAAATCTCGATACTCTCTTGTCGCAACTTGTATCTATCTATCTTATTTATAAATCTATCTCTATCTATCTATCTATCTATATATATATATATATATATAATATATATATATATATATATATATATATATATGTGTGTGTGTGTGTGTGTGTGTGTGTGTGTGTGTGTGTGAGCTCTCTGGGAAGAACTTTTTTTATGGCTGTAAATTATGCGAAAATTGCAATGCTCTCCGTAAAACGGATACAACTCTCTTAGAAAGTATATATATATACATATATATATATATATATATATATATATATATATATATATCAGTAAATTAACTTAAAGAGGCTTGTGCTGATAGCCCAGTGGTGGAGGTTCTGACCGACGAAAAATCGTCCATTTAGATACCGGCCGGCGACAGATTGCAAAGTCTACGGAAGAGTAACTATAAACGTACTACGAATATTATACCATACCTTATAGCTCTAAAATAATCCCAGACGAGTTGATATGCTGTTAAAATCCATTAAAAAAAACAACCAAACATATTTTCATTTACAATAGTTCTTGCTTCCTTAGATACAATTTCCTTATATTTATTTAAGGTATTCTTTAATACCAAGACGTACTGATACATGATGTAATGGTTAGCAATCTAATCTCGCAGATCCATTACCACAGAATAGTAAGTTAAATCGTCGCTTGATGCCCCATACTTGCAACCTTGTGTCCCATCTGAACAGGTTGCTTGTTTGTTTGTTTGTTTGTTTATTGATTTTAACGGCATATCAACCCGTCCGGGGTTATGTCACGCCTACCAGTTATGATGTAATACATATTGTGTATTTATATATATACTTTTAGTAATTGGTTTTAACAATGTGTTAACATTATTCGGAGTTATGTTGTATGGTATTAGTTTGTTTCATGTCTACATTCTATGGTATATTTTTGTTTCCCTCAAAAAGGAGAGAATATCCTCCATGTTGACATTTTCAAATAGATCCTTCATAATGTTTGCTTTAAAATAACGGTTTCTGATGTGAGCAAAAAAAAAGTGTTTAACTGTCAAAGGTGTTTGATATGTTTCACACTGTGGTTATTGTTCTTGCTTCAGTATATAGGAGTGCGTTAATTTTGTATGACCAATGCATAATCGGGACACAATGACTTGTTCCTTTTTAGACTTCCTTAAAATTGGTCTCCAGCCTCCCAAGATGGGTTTGATTAGGAAGAGTTTATTGTGGGTGTTGTTATTCCAGTGTTGTTGCCATTTTGCATGAAGGAATCTCTTAATTTTAGGTTTCAAGTCAGTATATGTTATCTTGAACTTGCGTAAAAATATATACTGAGACGTACTCCATTCCTGCAAGATATTTACTGCCCTTCTTTTTAGTTAGTGCACTGAGTGATTTATAGTCTGGTATTTCAATTTCATATGGAGTCAATGTTCTTCACTTTTTATAATACTAGTATTGTGTTTTTTTTTTTAAAGATATAGCTATCTATCGTATGTGGTAATATCAATCAAAATTTCTCGTTCATTTTTGCTCTTAGCATATAGTTTCAATCGGCCTTGTACATTAAGTGATTGAATTTTTCCTTGATGTTACATCCTATAGAGTTTCTCAAGATTTGATGCAGTAGTATTGGCGTATAGCAGTATAGAAAAATATGAGAATCAGTGACACACACATACACACTCACACACAGATGCATTCACACACACACGCACACACACACACAACACACACACACACACACACACACATATATATATATATATATATATATATATATACATATATATATATATATCAATGTGTATGGTTGGCACTCTTACACATTAATAAGCAGTAGTAATCCAACGTACAGCGTTATTAGAAGAGTGCTCAATATCTGTGATAGAGTGTTGATAGATAAATAAATAAATATTTTGGTATATATTTATTTACATGGGAACATAGCATGAAACCAATGTAGCAGACTTGTTCCCATGTAAATAAATATATACTAAAGTGTTTATCTATCCATCTCTCTCTCTCGCTCTCTCTCTCTCTCTTTCTCTCTCGCTCTCTCTCTCTCTCTCTCTCTCTAATATATATATATATATATATATATATATATATATATATATATACCTAAAATTACATTTCACAAATGAATAAAGGTGTGACCACAAAAATTCGCAATAACCATCCCAACTGCATTAACTTCGCCCCGAAAGATATAAAAGATTAGACAAAAAACAGTCATACATCAAACCAAACAACTACAATAACAAATAATCATCATGAAGACCACCATGGACGTGGTTGAAAGCGCTTGGGAACAAACGGATATATGCATTATATAGTATCACTAATTTGTACACAATCCGTTAACACTCGGATTTTTCACATTCTAAAAAGATATTTGTTAGCTCCAAGACCTAACGAAATCTAGAGTTACTTCTCTTAATTAGTAGCGGACTGACGAGAACAGGGAAGTTAGGTTTCAGCCATGACACTTTTGAATTGGGATTCGTGTGGTCAGGACACATGCAAAACGCGGTTGAGCTAATTAAGTCACTTTTAGGGTGGAAGCATTCTCTATCCTGTGATAAATAAAAACTTATTAATTTCCAACAACCTGGGTTTGCATTTTCATTCAGTGTTCGGTATTTTATCTGAATGTACAAACATAACAGTATTGCATTCCAACAAATGTTCTCCATAAATATTTCTCTAAAATTATTTTTCTATTGAATCTAAAAGTTAAATTATAAATCACAAATTACGAAGATAATTGCCTGAGATCCCTAATTATCTTATATCATCGTAAAGTCTTGCAAGAGATTCCCAAGTAGTTTGGCACTGGTGCTTGAAGCCAATGGCGATTTCTTTGAAAAGTTTAATCCATAGAATTAACGGATATTTTCTTGTAATTTTCGTAAATATATCTAATAAAGAGAAATTCCAGACTTATTTTTGGTTTTGCATAATTTAGAGGACGATTTACTCATCTTACCCTGTACATATATACATACATACAAATAATGTATTCAAATACATATAATCTGAATATTAAAAATCGTTATGAATAGATTGATAAATAGATGGATGGATACATATATACACACTACTTAATAATATGTTCAGATAGATATAATCTGAATTACAAGCAGCGTTATGAAATTTGATATATAGATAGCTATCAATGATATTTAAGGCCTTTTATTCCCAAATATATATATATATATATATATATATATATATATATATGGGAATAAAAGGCCTTAAATACCATGGTTATCGTGGTTATGGACCATTTCCACTCGCGAGTATGCTCACGAGCTTCTTGAAGACACTTGAAAAGAAAAAAAATGCAATATGACCACCCCTGAATGAGGGAGGTGAAATGTATGAATATAAAATGAGTTTGGCCATGTGCCTGTCTAAATAAAATATATCAGTGGTCTGAAGAAGTTCGTGAGCATACTCGCGAGTGGAAATGGTTCATAACCACGATACCCATGGTATTTAAGGCCTTTTATTCGCAAATAAATTTGCTCTGTTTACAATAATTAAACATTGAGCTCTCATACGGAACCTGAACTCTACAACAAACTACTGGTAGAGAAATAGGACCCGCCTAGAATCACCTTGTACCAAGAAACTTGGTACCGCACCAAAGTATATATATATATATATATATATATATATATATATATATATATGTCAAAAAGTATCGTGATTCTTTGTATTCTGAAAAATAACGTTCCATTCATAATTTTTTTCATAATATAAGATGTGTCAAAAGGTTCCAAGTTTAAAGCTGTATTTACCAAGATAGTAACGAAGAAGGAATGGAACTTTTTTTTCAGAATACAATGCTTGTCAAAAGTACAACCCCCTAAAATAAACTCGATACATTTTGACACCACCATATATATATATATATATATATATATATATATATATATATATATATATAAAAACATTTAAAACTTCAAATAAGATAAAAATTAAAACCTTCTGACATTTTCATCACACCCCGTACATAAAGAGCTATCGTTCCTCAGATCGATATAATCGATTGATTGTTTCTTTAGAATAATAGATAGATAGATAGATAGATAGATAGATAAATCTGTCTTATATTAAATTCTATAGATTGAATTACCTCTAAAGTCAACTGGCATATTCTCATTTCCTTATAAGCAAAACTCTATTATTGTCAGGTGGATTATTATTATTATTATTATTATTATTATTATTATTATTATTATTATTATTATTATAATGGACGGCGTATTTATTTTGTTGTTATCGGAATGCGGCATTGAATAAATAGAATTGGGGAAAAAAATAGATCGCTTCATTTCTGGAGGGTTGCCGTTTGGATTACTAATGACTTGTGTACTTGAATTACGTTAATTAAATTGAAAAGTTGAATCTCTTAATAGAAGAGCTGAGTTTGGAGATAAGGAGAGATCAAATAAATACGGACGGAGAAGGACGCGATGGGTGGAGACAAGAGAGAATGTCTGGTTAGAGAGGGACAGAAGAAAGACAAGAGACAAATGAAGAGAAAGAGAGAAGGAAGGAGAAATCAAAGGAAGAAATAAACCGAGGGCTAAAATAAACTAAGATTTGCCATAATAGACGTAAACAGAAAGAAAGAAAGAAAGAAAGAAAGAAAAGGGGAAAGAAAAAGGGAAAGGAAGAAATTAGAAAGAGACATAGAGTGATAGAGAAAGAGAGAGAGAACAAGAGTTAGAGAGAGAAAGAGAGAGGGAGGAGAGAGAGAACGAGAGAGAGAGAGAGAGAGAGAGAGAGAGAGAGAGAGAGAGAGATTAAATAATGGAGAGGGATTTTTTTAAAGGGAAGGAAAAACGAAATAATAGCTTTTAATAGGACGAAAAGAAAACAGAATGAAAGAAAGAAAGAAAGAAAGAAAGAAAGAAAGAAAAAGAAAGAATTAAAGGAGAGATAGAGTGATAGAGAAAGAGAGAGAGAGAGAGAAGAGAGGAGAGAGAGAGAGAGAGAGAGAGAGAGAGAGAGAGAGAGAGAGAGGCTAAAGGAGAGATTAAATAATAGAAAGGGATTTTTTTAAGGGAAGGAAAAACGAAATAATAGCTTTTAAGATGACGATAAAGAAAAAGGAAAAGAAAAAGAAAAAATAAGAAATTAGAAAGACAGATAGAGTGATAGAGAAAGAAAGAGAGAGAGAACAAGAGTTAGAGTATATATATATAGAGAGAGAAGGGGAGACAAAGAAAGAGAAAGAGAGAAAGAGAGTGAGGGAGAGAGAGAGGGGTTAAAAGAGAGATTAAATAATAGAAAGGGACATTTTTAAAGGGAAGGAAAAACGAAATAATAGCTTTTAACAGAGCGAAAAAGAAAACAGAAAGAAAGAAAAAGAAAGAAAAGAAAGAAAAGAAAAAGGGAAATAAAAAGAGAGATAGAGTGATAGAGAAATAGAGAGAGAACAAGAGTTAGAGTTAGAGAGAGAGAGAGAGAGAGAGAGAGAGAGAGAGAGAGAGAGAGAGAGAGAGAGAAAGAGAGAAAGTGAGAGAGAGAGGGGGTAAAGGAGATTAAATAATAGAAAGAAAAAGAAAAAAGAAAAACAGAATGAAAGAAAGAAAGGAAAAAACGGGAATGTCAAAAGAGAGATAGATAAATAGATAAATAGATACATATATATATAGAGAGAGAGAGAGACAGGGGCAGACAGAGACAGAAACAGAGACAGAGAGTGAGAGTGTGTCAACGAGAGAAAGAATGGGAACTAAACAATCGAAAGGAAAACAACAACAACAACAACAAAAAAGAAAAATCGAAAGAATGATGCAAAGAATTGAATGAGAAAGAAAAAAAGAGGATGAGAAAGAATATTCAAGCAATACAGAGAAAGAAAGAAAGAAACAAAGAAAGAAAAAGGAAAGAAAAAGGAATGAGAGAAATAGAAAGGTAGAGAGAGAAATAGAGAAATAAAGAAGGATATTGAGAGAGAGAGAGTGAAGGGGGGAGAAATTAAGTAATAGAAAGGGAAATTTTAAAATAGAAGTATTATACAAAGAATAGCTTTTAAGAGATCGAAAAAAGGCACGGAATGAATACAAATAAAGGAATACAGATAAAGGAAGAAAGAAAGAAGAAAGAAAGAAGGAAACAAAGAAAGAAACAGTGATTAAATCGAACTTAACGGACCTAAATTCCACCGTCGGATGTCACCCCGCCGAAAGAAAAAGATACAAAAAATGAGGGATTTAACCGAATTTAATGATGTTTCCATTGTTGATATGAAAAAAGGATATAATGCACCAGTTACTTTTACTCAAAGACTATTACATTTTTCTTCTCACTTAACTTTGAACCACGTATATGAGAATCTGTGTTACGCCTCAAAGAGGGAAGGAAATAAAGAAAGAGACCAAAAAAGCGAAGGGAAAGTTGGAAAGAGAGAAAGAGAGATAGAGTGAGGGGGTGAGTTGGCGGAGTGCACTATTGTCTGTTTAAGCCGGACTACGAGGGAATCTATACCCTTTTCGCTAGCGCTAAACCAGGGAGATTATTTTTGCCCCCATTTTACCGCATCGATCAGATTACCCAATCTGTGCTACTGATATGTTGAGTTGGCGGTGACCGGTATTGAACCTGAAACCTTGCGATTCCTTGACCGGGGCTCTACCAACTGAGCAAAATGAGTGTTGGCTGATGGTGTTTCACTGTAGTCTGAGTGACAACAAGTCTTCTCAGGTCTCAGGTACTCTTCTGAACATTTTGGCCGATCTCAGAAATACTGTTCTCTGAAATGTCTCAATTATTCCTCTTATTTCGAGTTCCTTTAGTATGTATTCTAAACTATCTGGGACCGTTTCAAGTGAAACAACTAGAAGTGGTTTCATTTTCACCCTCATATTCCGGATCTTTCTCAATTTTTCTGAGATATATATTATGGAAGCGCGTGGTCTAATGGTTAGAGTCGTAGAAAATGGACTCGTCAACGCGAATTCAATTCCTGGACGAAGCTGTTAGAATTTACATGGCGCTAATACCCTTGGGAAAGGTATGAATCCACTTCTCCCACCGGCTATGGGTAAATAGCAGGGCAGACTGGACTCTTTAATCTTGGCTAGGTAACCAGTCTAGGAGAAGGAAAACTCTGAATTCAAACCTGTTAAACTCCGCTTAAGAAATTGACCTTGTGTCGCATCCTGCTCGTGCGGAGGGGTTGGTAAATACATATATATAATTTACCAACTCACCTGCGCGATTAAAATGGGACACAAGGTCAATTTCTTAAGTGGGGTTGAAAGGTTTTGAAGTCAGACCATTCCATTTCCGACACCGGTTGCCAACGCAAATTTACCTATAGCTGGGGGATAATAGTTGGATGCATACCTTTCCTAAGAGTATTAGCGTTATTGTAATGCAAGCAGCCTCGTCGAAGATTTGAACTCTTCTTGATGTATCGATTTCATCTGAGAATAACCATTACACCACACGCCTCCAAAATATTCCCATATATATATATATATATATATATATATATATATATATACCCCGCACGAGCAGGATGCAGCACAAGTTCAATTTCTAAAGCGGATTTTTACAGGTTTGAATTCAGTTTTCCTTCTCCTAGACTGGTGACCTAGCCATGGTTAAAAAGCCCAATTTGCCCTCCTATTTACCCATAACTGTGTGGAGAATTGGATTCATACTTTTCCCAAGGGTATTAACGTTATGTGAAATGCAAACAGCTTTGTCCAGCAATTGAACTCGGGTCGACGAGTCCATTTCCAACGACTCTAATCATTAGACCACGCACCTCCATCTACAATTTTCACATATATGTTCTTCTCTCTCTACAAGTAAAAGAATTTCAGAGATAAATATTAACATTTTCAATAAAAAATAAGACCGCCCTGTCGGCTTGGGCGTTAGAATGCTCCGATATGGGTGCTAGAAGGCGGTGGCTGCGGGTCTACATGTCCTGGGAATGGCGTTAAACTCTATCTGATGGTGAGGTTCCAGTTTTGGAGGTTTGGGGAATGTGGAGCACCCCTTCATCACCATTGCTCCCTGGTCCACTCTGGCCCGGAGTGGTAGTACCTGTTAGGGTCCCATCTATGGGCTAAATAGAAAAATGTATTTATAAAAAATTGTATTATCCATTAAGAATTAATTTATTTCAAAACTTTATCGGCATTAAGTGACCCACTGAGGTTGATATGCCGGAAAACAAAACAAACCAAACCAAAAAAGAAAAATAAGAGATAACTATCAACACAGAATGAAGGAAATACAGTGTCTGACTTTTGTAGAATACACGTCCGTTATCCAAAGAATTTACCAAAATCAAAATCAAAAACTGTACACAAATAGATGGCCATTTTCAAAGAACATTACGATTTCGGGGAAAAAAAATAGAACTCACCCGGTTGATAAAATTCAACATTGTTTTGTTTAGTTTATGAAGCGAGAAGGCACTTTTTAAATAATTTATTTTAAGGTTTGCAATATCGTTAATGTGCGTCTGGCAAACGAAAAAATTGTTTCATCTTTCTTCAAACTATAAAGTAGATAGATGTGATAAATATGATCTATTGAAGAAGCAAACAACATTGGTAATAGATTAGTGTGTATGTTGAACAGTGTGGGGTTTGCTATGTTGCATTGCGTCTTTATTATTCTTATTATACGAATGTTTTATGTATATTGTTTTATTGTGTCTCCAGGATTCTATATACCACACCGTTTTTTTTAATTTTTTTTATTATACTCATGTTTTATATATCTTCACTTGATTGTTGTCTTCTTGTGTCTTCGGGATTATCTAGTGCACAGCGTCTTTATTATTCTTATTATATTAATGTTTTATATAACTTCTATCTTTTCTGGTCTGCTAACGTCTTGTCTCTCTAGGATTTATTGCATAGCGGCTTCTTCACGACGCGAAATCGTGTATCTGTATACGTTGCGGGTATGTATGGTCACGTAGCGAAGTATGTAGTAGTGAGGCTTAGAAAATCACAACACATGGGTATAGTAGGAGTTTTGACTTTATTTCTTCTTCTCGGCTGTATGCGGTGGGTGGCGAGCATTGACAATGGGAACTGCCCAAATGTTGACGACGACTACTACTGCTGTTGGGATGACTGGTCCCACAGCCGTTGGCTGCAATGGACCGTGAGCGTCTGTTGCCCACTTGTTCTCCGTCCGCTGTCTCCTGTCTAACTGACGACTGACCTGTCGGCTCGAACCCTCAGGCCTTTTATATTGATAGGTACTCCTACGCATCTTTATCTTTTGATCTGATAACGGGCATTTGTTATATATTTCTTTATCTTCTCCCTGCTTCTTTGATCGGAAATCCTCGCTTCCATTTTTTAACTTCTTTGTTTGCTTTTACCGGGAAAAAAATCCTTTGTCATTTTTTTCGTCTTTTCTTTGTTTAATTTAACCGGAAATTCCTATTTGCGTTTGTACAATATACAACGGATTCTATATTCTACACCGTCTTTATTTTTCTTATTATAATCATGTTTTATATATCTTCTCTTGATTGTTGTCTTCTTGTGTCTTCGGGATTATCTAGTGCACAGCGTCTTTATTATTCTTATTATATTGACATTTAATATATCTTCTATCTTTTCTGGTCTGCTAACGTCTTGTGTCTCTAGGATTCTCTATTCCACATCGTCTTTATTTTTCTTATTATAATCATGTTATATATATCTTCTCTTGATTGTTGTCTTCTGTCTTCAGGCTTATCCGGTGCATAACATTTTTATTATCCTTATTATACTAATGCTTTTTATATACCTTCTCTGGACTGCTGTCTTCTTGTGCCTCCGGGATTCACTAGTGTATAACGTCTTTATCATTCGTATTATAATTTTGTATATATCTTCTTTCTTCTCTGGACTGTTGTCTTATTGTGTCTCTAGGATTCTCTAGTACATAGTCATTATTATTATTATTACACTTATCTTATATATATATATATATATATATATATATTATATATATATATATATATATATATATATATATATGTGTCTTCTTTGCTATTCGAATTGGATTGAGTTGTATTCTTCATCTGAGTATTCTTGTGTTGACTCGGGTAGGTTTTAGTCTTTTTTTAGTGTCCATCTTCTGTTGGTTCTTATTTATGAACACAAATATATAGGTCCAACTTGACGAATTCTGTTTTCAAAAGACCCATAACCACAGAAGAATAGTTCGCGTCAAATTCTGGAACTAGTACGCTTGAATAATAATCTTTCTCGCGAATTGGGTGGTCACATGTGTTGGATTATTTTGGTATATATAAGTTGTGCTTCAATACATTACTTAAATGTATAGACTAAGCAACGTCGCGTGGTTTAAACCTCAGCCAATCAACAGAATGCGTTGTTGGTTAACTATTTAATCGTCTGATATTGACAGACGTCCATTTGCATTCATTGACGAACGGCCTGCTAGACCGAGGAGCACCAAGCAACAACCAAAGGGTCAGACCCATTATTTAGGGACACTAAGAGGGAACGCCAGGATTTTTCACTAAGGATTCCGCTCTGCTTAACACAAAGGATCTCCGCTGGAGAATGCCCTTACTTGAAGCCTAAAGGATGGCCACAAAAATTGTCACAAACCAAACAATAAGAGAACTGCTCCCTGGTCAATCAGGGATCAAATACTTGACTATCATACTTATATGAAGTTATTCTTTTTAACCCTTATTTTTTAATTATACACTTAGATTACAAAATGAATAATGAACGTCTTCATTACGTAACGGTTGGGTTGGATGCATATCCTTTAGGTTGTCAAGGTACAAAAAATATTTAATTAAACATCCTAAAGGGCAACATAATCACTAGTACACATTCCTGCAGTTGCATGATGGGAGATGTCAACTCATTTACGAACATAATTGGTTGGTTGGTTGGTTGGATTTTACGGAATATCATCCATTGTTGGCTTATTTTATTTTGTTTTACAGCATATGGGGACATTTACCGAAGACGTATTGATCATTTAATTCTTGATAGGTATTAATTTTTAAAACTTAATTGATAAAAGTGATAGAGCAAAACTGTTTATAAATTTGAATTCAGCACACCCACATTAGTAAAAAAAACACCTATTCACATTCTTGCCTCAGACAAAAAATATTTAAGTAAACCAGTGTTAGTCATTTTACCGACAGTCAAAGTTGCGATAGTGTATCTTCATATACTCTTTTTTATATATATATATATATTATATATATATATATATATATATTATATATATATATATATATATATTCTCTTTATCTTTGCTTAATGCTTTTTTGGTTTTTAGTTTTTTATACCATTCTGTTTTTCTACCTTCTTCTTCTTCTTCTTCTTCTTCTTCTTCTTCTTCTTCTTCTTCTTCTTCTTCGTCGTCGTCGTCGTCTTCTTCTTTTCTTCTTCTTCTTCTTATTCATCCACATCTTCTTCTTCTTCTTCCACATCTTCTTCTTCTTCCACATCTTCTTCTTCTTTATCATCCACTTCTTCTTCTTCTTCTTCTTCTTCTTCTTCTTCTTCTTCTTCTTCTTCTTCTTCTTCTTCTTCTTCTCACCCTCCCTTCTCCTCCTCCTCTTCTTATTCTTTTTTCTTCCTTCCTTATAATTCTTCTTTCTTTTTTGTCTTTCCTTCTTTGAATTTTCTTACCCACCCCCCACTTTTTTCTCTAAACTCTGACCTCACTTCCTTTTTGCCCACTTAAATGTGAACCACTCACAAATATCAGCATCCCATGTCCAACCCTAACCTCCCCTCAGATTCTCTGAGCCAGGACTTTTTCCCGCCACACTCAGCCATAAAGCAATGAACGATTCCCGCCCAACATTATTTTGACACTTTGTTTGTCCATGAAGAATGGCAAAGCCTTGTACATTTGACATGCAACAATGGCCTCCACTTGCCAACGCTACACAAGCCGCTCTCATCTTTAAGTAGATCAAAATGGTAAATTTATTTGTATAGACATCCTTCGTTTTCTCTGTCTGTTCCACTCGAGATCTTTGCAGTTATCATGGCTTCTTCATATCTGCCAAAAGATACATCCAAATTTACCAATTCCAGAGATTCTTATCAGAGTTTACTTTCTATCTGTATTTAAAAACTATCAATCAATCAATCAATTTCCCCCTCTGTCTGTCTGTCTGTCTGTCTGTCTCCCCCCTCTCTCTCTCTCTCTCTCTCACACACACACACTCTCTCTCTCTCTCTCTCTCTATATATATATATATATATATGTGTGTGTGTGTGTGTTGTATATGTATATATACATACATATATGTATATATCAGAGTTTACTTTCTATCTGTATTTAAAACTATCAATCAATCAATCAGTTTCCCCCTCTGTCTGTCTGTCTGTCTCTCTCTTTCTTCCCCCCCTCTCTCTCTCTCTCTCTCTCTCTCTTATATATATATATAATATATATATATATATATATATGAGAAGGAAACAAACAGACGACGTTTGTGATATGGCTATTTTCAGCCAACAGTATTTGGGAGAATATGTGCTTAATTGAAGTCGAACCTAATTTTATGAATGTTAATTCATTAATAATTAAATAGGCGGGATTTACCTATTTAAATTTGGTGTGGAGGTAAGACGCTTGCCTGTCGATTCGACAGACGGGTTTCGAGTCACACACGGGGCGGTCTTCGTATCTATAGCTCTGCTGATGAGGCCTAATAGGCCGAAATGTACACACAGAGATTGATTTTTCTCGATTTGTTTAGCCTCACATTTAAATAGGTAAATCCCGCCTAATTAATTATTAATGAATTAACTTTCATAAAATTAGGTTCGACTTCAATTAAACACATATTCTCCCATATATATATATATATATATATATATATATATATTGTTTAAAAAAATTCTCTTCGAACATTAAAAAAAAAAATTCTCCGTTTTTCTCCAACGAATTTTTTCATTCAAAATAAAATTTCACTCTGATGAAGGTGGAATTTTCTCTGTGTACGGAATATTTTTACATTTTTCTATTATTATTATTTCATTTCATTTGTTTACTTAATGATAATAATAGTTTGAATCGTGTACACAAAGATGAACTGACCGAAACACATGTGTAAGTGATATTGATTAAATTCATCTTTTATTATCCATTCTGTATTTTCTTTTCTCTATTCATTCTTCCTCATATTGTCGGATTCAATTCCAATTCCATTTTTACACCCACACACACAAACACACACACACAAACACACACACACACATATATATATATATATATATATATATATATATATATATATGTATATATAAGGACCTACATGAGTCAGACTGTATCTACTTAGGTTTCACTCGAATGGTTCTTCAGGATGATTCTGATTCTGAATTATCCTGAAGAACCATCTGGGTATTATGCTTATTGAGCACTTTTTACATATATAACTTAGAAAACTCCTCCGCTGCTTTTTTTCATTTGGCCACTACATACGATACTGATGATTATTTTCCGAAAGTACGGATGTGCTGGTTTTTAAATTAAAAAAAATATTTTCCCCAGATGTCAGTAAAAACAATTTCTTTTATTTTGAAAAACTCAATTATCTGTTTTTTTCCACACCGGTAGAGTTTAGAAGTAATATATATATATATATATATATATATATATATATATATATATATATATAATATACGAGGTATATCAGAAAAGTTCCAGGACTGGTGTCACAAAAAAGTATTCCAAATTCAAACTAAAAATTACAAGTTGTCCCCTTCAAATAATCCCCCTGGAGTCTAATGCACTTTCCCATCCTTATCTGCCAGGCTTGCATGCAATCGTGGAAGGATTCTTCCGAGATTTTCCGTAGCTCTGCGTCATGGACGTTTTGATGGCGTGCACATTCTTAAAACGGGTTCCCTTGATAATGAACAGATTCCTTTTTATGCATATACCAATTTATTGTATGGTCAAAATTTAGTTTCTGGTATAATTTCCAGTGGTTCATCACCTCTCCAACCCATTCATCTCTTTGCATTCGTCTCTGTATTTTCGTTGTGCTAGTTTGCTACATTCCCTTAATGTATGGTTTATGGTCTCATCTTTTTCATTCCACAATCGACATTTGCTGTTCTGTTGTGTCATCAATTTTTGCTTAGATATGATTTGTTCTTATTGCATTATTTTGTGCAGCTATTATTTAGCCATTCAGTTTCTCTCTTGAGGTGTCCTCTTTTTAACTATGTCCAAGCTTCTTTATCTTCAACAATCCCCAATTTGTGTGTGTGTGTGTGTGTGGTGTGTACGTGAAAGAGAGAGAGAGAGAGAGAGAGAGAGAGAGAGAGAGAGAGAGAGAGAGAGAGAGAGAGAGAGAGTTCATAATAATATATATAATCTATATATTAATGCGTTGTTCTTAAATCTTCTGTCCGTTATCACCTTGCAATACCCTCTTCTTAAAAATTAAACCGTCCAAATAGTCCAAGGTGTAATACAGAAATTTAAATCCAAATTATCTAGTGTCACTTAATCGCAGATTACTTATTTTTCCCCACTTTATTTCCCCCAATTTTAAAAATGAAATATTCCAAATGGTCTTGTATCGCTTAAATGCCCAAGGAACAATGAACATGAATTGAAAACAAAAGAAGTTCATCGTAAATCTTATATTTCTTTAATTTCTTTGGCCAGATTACATCTTGCTTTGTAGTAGATTTCAGACTTATTTTACTCCTATAATTTGAGGAACTACTAAAGATCTATTAATAATGTTTAATAAAACGTGAAACAAATAAACCTGGCACCAAACAAACAATCACTGCAACCAATAAATCCCCTGAGGGTGATCAGGGAAATGGTTGAAAGCGCTTAGGTAAAAAAAAATATAGGAGATTTTCATTAAGAAGACTGCTGTAACATTTTTAGCGGAGGTAGAGAGCAAATAGGTTTTTTTCAATCCAGCAGCCAGAATAGAGATGATTGGCAAATTCCAAAACCTGGTGTGTCAGGTGTAACAAGATATGCTTGATCTAGCACCCCAGACTGAAAACAGCAGTTAACCAGGACATGCCATGGTCACCAAATTCGATTGGCCATCTAAGTATTGGCAGAGGTTGGTACAGAGATGCCACCCAAGCAAGTTGGAAGTGGGGGTTCAGTGTTCTGAGAACCCAATAAAAAAAAGCTGGGTCATTTGATTCTCTCTTTTTGTGGGCATTCTGATAACATTTCCCCTGCATGACTTATAAAAAATTCTACCATTAATTTAAAAACAAAAAACTAGACAGAATATGTACCTTCCGCTTAGGTATTTAAAATCTAATGTAATGAAAAATATTAAATTAGGAAGACTAATGAAATAAAGACGCATATAAAAGATTACACTAATTTTAATAATATCTTAATTGGTTTCTATATAAATTCATAGGATTAATTTTAATACGCAGTAGTATAAAACATTGGAGATCAATAACATCAAGTAATTATTTATTAAACCCGGTTTTTTTAAAACCAGTATGCAAATCAACCACAGCACATATCATGGAAAGTTTTATTTCTTAGTGATATATAAGACACATTATAGGATTTTAAACGCACTAATAACATGGCCTATTTTGAGGCAAATTTAACTCAGATTTCCATAAAGATATCGTTAATAAGTAAGATTTATTCTTTGTATTAATGTTATGAAATTTGGTAAGTTTTACAAGTTATTTTTCTGTTGAAGTTCAAAATTCAAATTCATTATAATTAGTTATATCTCAAATATTGTGTTATGGTTATGGAAATACAGGTTTAAAAAAAATCAACGGAATAATTGAAGAAGGTTGACAAATAAATAAATGAATAGAAGACCTCACAAAGAGATAGGAATTGAGACATTGTGTCTGATCATCCTTTGTTGCGGATTGAAGATTAGAACATAGAAATTTAAAGTAGATTCGGAAAACGCTTGGTGGTTGTTCAGAAAGAAAAGGTGGTCTGACCGGAAGAAGGAGGGGTTAAG
>CM042149.1:122451728-122471728 GCA_023376005.1 Doryteuthis pealeii
GTAGAATTAAACAAAAGGCACATCTCCTGTTTAACAATTTTATTTTGATCTTTTCCAATTTTCTGGCCAACTTTTTAATGTCTGGGTGGAATTGATGGATAAGTCCACCAAAGTTCAGTTCCCGAGTACTTTCGGCACTTCAAAGCGCCATCATCAGGGGTGATGTATTCCATTTTTTTGTCTTTTTTTAATATATATTAATGTGGAGTCTGGAAGGAGAAGAATTGGTGAGAAAGGTGTTATAATGGCGCTTCGAAGTGCCGAAAGTACTCGGGAACTGAACTTTGGTGGACTTATCCATCAATTCCACCCAGACATTAAGAAGTTGGCCAGAAAATTGGAAAAAGATCAAAAATAAAATTGTTAAACAGGAGATGTGCCTTTTGTTTAATTCTACATATATATATATATATATATAATATATATATTATATATATATATATATATATATATTATATAAGGTAATCCAATGACTATGAAGTAAGGGATGATTCTATTTGGGATCTTAGAAATCTCACTGTACAAGCATACTATATACTCTTATACAAGGATTTTTATAAATCCGTAAAAAGAGTTTAATGTTTAATAATCAATAAATTTGATTATATACAGATCAATATACAATTTTCAAAGAAAGAAAAACTTAACAAACCGTCATCCCGTTATATTTTATTTCAACCAGAAACTAAAAAATATTGAGTTCTATTCTCATCAGATGGGTTTTACAAAATATAGGGACCCTCAATGAAAAAGGAAATTATATCATCAGAAAATTACATACAGGGATCCTCAAATAAATAAATAAATAAATAAAACGAAATTATATCACCAGAAAAATCTTCTCATTTTTCGCACAAAAAATGTCTGTGTGTTAGTGTGTGTGGGGTGTGTGGGGTGTGGGGGTGTGTATGTGTGTGCGTTAGTATATCTTTGACTGTCTGTATGTCTGAACTTTTGTAAAAGTTGTGTTCCGCTTTGTAAATAACTACTTATGTAGCTATGAGTGAAAACGAAGAAGCATTAAAATGGTCAAATGTCCCTCCTGTATATATATATATATATATATATATATATATATTATATATATATATATATATAATGCATGTTTATGAGTATGCGTGTGTGTGTGTGTGTGTGTGTGTGTGTGTGCGCGGGTGTGTTTGTGTGCGTATGTGTATGTAGGAAAGCTGAGGTATTTTGTTCTTTTTCTTTTCCGTGATTCAGAAATTCTTTCCGAGCAAAGGTGTCGCTGATTTTCACGCATGCGCATACACGTTCTTGCACTTGCTTGCTTCCCCTAAGGTAAGAAAGGGAAGAAAGAGAAAATAAAAACAACACACACACAAAAAAAAAAACGAACGAAAGAAAGAAAAAAATAAAGAAAAAACGAAAGAAAGAAAGAAAGAAAGGAAGAAAGAAAGAAAGAACGTCACGATTTTTCGTGCACTGCTTTGTATAGAATTATCGAATCCCCAAACAAGAAATAATTAGCAACCTCAAAAATAGCCGAGCGTACATTGAAGACTGTTATTTTTGCGACTTGCACGTGCTTCACTGACTATATGTCAGATACAGACATTAACCTCTGCGCATACGGCGGCGCAGATAGAGGAGGGGGGGGGCGAAAGAAACTTTAATAGATATATAAAACACAACGAGCCAATAGAAAGAAAGGAAGAATAAGCTACAAAATAAGATAAGATAAAATAAGATAAGATAAAACGTCACGCTTGCAACTTATATTCTTATACTGTTGTTCACCAGTTATGGCAAGAATGGTACCTACGCCACGCATGCACGCACGCACGGATGCTTATACGTCCACTACTTGAAACATTGCCCTCCCCAAATAAGATATCAACATTTCAACTACAGCTGCTTGTTTTACACTGACCGCTTACATACGGAAAATCTTACGATAAAATATATATAAAATAATATATATATATATATATATATATATATATATATATATATATATATATATGATAAGTTGTAAACAAGGTATGTTTGGAATGGCTTTTTTTGCCGACAATTTTTTGGAGAATATGTGCTTAATTGGAGGCATTCCCGCCTAATTCATTATTAATTAATTAATTTTCAAAAAATTAGGTACGACTCCAATTAAGCACATATTCTCCAAAAACATATATATTATATATATATTATATTATATATATATACTGGAGTGTGAGATGGTCACTATTTCAGCTTTTGCTGGAATGGTGTACCAAGGCAGTATTAATTGGTAGAGTGCTCAATATAAAATAGAGCTGTTATATTATATAATAAGATAAATATATAGGTTTTACATATCTATTTATTGGTGACAAAGGAACATTCACAACCATATTGGTTTCATGCGATGCATTCATCAGGTGAAGATGTTTCAAATGTGAGGAAAAAATTTTTTTTTTCGATTTTCCTCACATTTGAAACATCTTCACCTGATGAATGCATCGCATGAAACCAATATGGTTGTGAATGTTCTTTGTCACCCAATAAATAGATATGTAAAACCTATATTTATCTTATTATATTATATATATATATATATATATATATATATATATATATATATATATGCACTGCCCTGTCTATAGCTCTGCTGATGAGGCCTAATGAGCTGAAATGTACATATAGAGATGACTTTTTCTCGATTTGTTTACGCTTTACATTTAAACCGGCATGTACGGTATTTAGTTATAATTAATTAATTAACAAAATTAGGTATGACTTTAATAATTAAGCACATAATCTCCCACAAATTGTCGGCCTTCGCCATTTTCAAAACACACCGTTTGACTACTTCATATATATATATATATATATATATATATATATATATATATATATATATATATAATATATTTAAATAACATTTTGGTACACGCAAATTTATATGATATATTGAGAGTTATCATATTGATCACTACTTCACTGGATGGAATGAAAGGAATAAAAAAATGTTTATTAGTAAAACAAGGGCCCTTTCGTCTGGTGCTTGTCAAGTTATACACCCGGAATCGATTAGAAGTCAAGTTGTAAACAAATTTTTGACATGGATGGTGTTAAATATTTAAATGCCATCCTTGGCCAGTTGAGAAGGGTTTAGAGTAAGTAAGTCCTGAGTTATGGAATCCTTTGGTAAGTGAATAAGTCCTATCCTGCGAATAAGTCCTATCCAGCGTATTGTTAAAGGCCCAGTGATTTAATTCTATGTCCGTCGTCCACGAAGGTTCAAAGCAGTTATGAGTAGTTACGACCAGTACTGCCCGGTATAAGTATTGTATCAGCAGCGGAGCACTGCCAGCGATTGGGCACGAGTATGATCACATGGTTATCGCCGGGTCTATAAATAGGAGCGGGCATCTTGCACACACCTTACAAAACTAAGAAACCCCCATCAAGTCACACCAGGCTTTTCTTAGTTTTGTTTTCGTCTCCCACCCCCTCTTATCAAACCGTTTCCTTAATCATAATCCTTCGGCGAAGGGCATACGGTCTGTCTGTTGTTATTATTCTCTCAAAAACGCATCCTTACCTATTATGGTAGAAGCGTGTAGTATCATTTGACAAGCTTAATTTCGCTAGGATGGTCAGCTGTGTACCGTGACCGAGGGGATATAGTGCTTCACTAGTGTTTCACTGTGTCTGCTGAAGTCCCGGTTTCAATTTCTGTCGGAGGGAAATCGTTAGTATATACCGCTGATGAGACTTAATAAAGTCGAAACAGTCTGTACGGTATTCTACACACCTGGCCATCCTTTGCTGGGATTACACTTGTCAAGTTCATTTTCTATAAGAAAAAGTATCGAATTTTATGCGATACATGCGTTGTAAGTGCCTTCAAGTAAAAATTTTATATATATATATATATATATATATATATATATATCAACACCTCCACACGAGCAGGATATGACACAAGGTCAATTTCTTAAGCGGAGTTTAACAGGTTTGAATTCAGAGATTTTAAATTCATTCTAAAGCAAATCATTTGATTGGATGTAGCAATTCTAAACCAAACATTGACGATCTCTTGAAACTTCAGTTTCACAAACCTTTCTTTTAATGTTGCGTTCTTTGATAATGTTTTGAAAATAAACATGTTGGTTAACTTTGTTATTGCGCATCTTCCATCACTCATCCATAAACATAACGTGGAAAGATAAATTTTATTTTACATCTTTTTCTCAGACCTTTCGTTCTGATTAGCAAGTATTGAACACAATAATAATGTGGCCCGCGCTCGTTATTTTTTTCAATTATCCGTCTCATCGTGAAAAAAAGTTTGGTGATCCCTGGTTATTTAGCTTAGGTTAGCGTGCGGTCTTGAATTTAGACTGTTTGCCTACCCTATGCTAAATAACCCTCCTATAATTGGAGGAGGACAGCTAAATTCATGCCTTTCGCTAGGAAATTTGAACTCGGCTCACAGATTCCATTTCAAACCGGGTCACTGATCCTATTTAAACTGGGCTGACCAATTCCATTTTCCATGATGATAAGCGTTACGCTAACGTCGCTTGTATATTCATGTGTGTCATATAGTACCTAAATAATGAGAATGGAATCGTCTGCATTTCCTATAAATTATATCTGACAAGACCTCGGAAGAGAGAAACAACGAGATCTCACAGGACTTGTTAATTCACCTTAGAAAATGTTAATTACTCGTTTAACCTTGCATCTTTGCTTAGTAAAACTTATTGTTTTTGTGTTTCTTCGGATTACAACAGAAAAAAAGAAAGAAAGGAGAGAGAGAGAGAGAGAGAGGAGAGAGAGAGAGAGAGAGAGAGTCAAAGAAAAGAGAGAGAGGTTTCTAAAAAAAGAGAGAGTCAAGAAGAGAAAGAAAGAGAGAAAGAAAGTGTCGACACCAAAATAATCCAACACTGGGCTTTTAAACCTTGGTATGGCAACCAGTCTTGGAGAAGGATAACTCTCCACTGTCTATCCGATTTTCGCCAGCGCTAGACAAGGAAGATTGTTTTTGCTGAAGTGTAGCGCCACACCTACCATCAGCTCCACACTGATCAAATTCGTAAATCTGTGCTACTTATGCATTGAGTTGGCGGGCACCAGTATCGAACTCGGAACCTTGCGACTTCTAATAGGGTACTCAACCTACTGAGCTACACTGTATACATACACAAAACCTTTTCTAGTTTTTCTATAAGCCGAACTTCAGTTCTTTATAAATGCCATTTTTTTTTCTTCGAGTAATAATTTGCATGTTTAATGATTTCAGACTAAAAAAAAAAAAATAAAATAAAATAAATAAAATGAATAAATTCAAGGGTTAGACATGATTTTATTGTATGATTCGAAAATAAAAGCCAGTAAAAGTCGAAAATAAAATCCGCCTTGGCTTTACAATTAATTACCATTAAAGAGAAAGACATTCTGAAAAAGCAATGTAACGCTGGTTTCTGAAATTCCAGGAAGCATTTCAATAACAGTCTCTGAAGATGAAGATACTTCAAAATTGATTAGACATTGGACAATGTTTTATTTTATTTTATACGCATTGTAATTGCCTTCAAAATATGAATAATAATATACTTTACTTAACAATGCTTCAAACAAATTATCAAATACTATTATATATATATATATATATATACATATATATATATATATCTTATTATAATGGAGATTGTGTGTTTGTCTGTCTGTAACCGAAACTAAATCACTACTCAAGTCACAATTCCCTTAGTTATTGACGTCACATTCACCATGAATTTATTTTTATTTAAACCTCAATTATTGATAAAATTGTTATACCTTATTAATACTGTTGGATCTACATACTAATAACATGCAAGTATATTTGTATATTCAACAAAATAGCGGTTTACAGTGTGAACGAGAAGGCTAATTTGCATATTGATATCAAGAATTTGATTTTAATAAATATATGCTTAGTATTATTGATTTCTAATTGTTTGGTTTTCTCTCAACGAATCTGAGCAAAAATCTCGGGGATAAATCTTAAAAGAAATCCATAAACAATACGAAAGAACTGTAATTTTATTAAATACTTCATAATCTAACTAAATAGATAAATTAGGAAAAATGAAAGACGGGAGTAAGGGAAAATGATGGAAGAGTTAGATTTAAAGCTGTTCTATTTTTCGATTATGCCCCCTCAGTTTATCATTTTCTAAATAGTTTCTAATTTGATATACTATTTTATTACATCAAAACCTAAATACTTGCACCCGAAGGTGCATATATTTGCTAGTATATATATATATATTATATATATATATATATATATATATATATATATATATAATATATATATATATTATTATGGTTTGTAAGTGTCTCCGTGTGTGTATGTGTGTGTGTTGTATGTGTTTTATGATAATCAAATACGAATTTCTTCAATGAACATCTATAATTCAATGTATATAATATACACTTATGGAGTCGAGCAAAAAAATGTAATATGTATTATTCAGAGGTCCGAAGATGCGAGCATAATTGTCTGTGTTTTTCAAACCAACTGCCTGTGGTTTTGAGAGCCTCCGCCCAACCCTTACCTTTATTTTTTTACATCGATCTAATGTCAAGTAATCTCCCCAGGAAACCAAACTTCATAAAAAAATAATTGTCTGGGGCAAACGAAGACATTACTCGCTTATGCTTATTTATTTATTTACTTATTTATTTATTTATTTTCTTTCCTTTTTTTTTCGTTTTATATCTTTTAATTTTATTTACTCTTTGTTCCAGAATTTATTTTGCTCAGATTCAATTAGAATCCACTGGTTTGTATGTTCATTCTGTTTCAAATGTCTTCTTTTTTATTGAACACCCTTATCCCCCACTCCCTCGGGCACGTGCACTATCTTTCTCGTTCTCTATTTTGTACTGCTCCTGAAGTAACACTACTACTACTACTACTACTACTACTACTACTACTACTAATAATAATAATAATAATAATAGTCATTGTATTGTTTACATTTTTCATTCAGACCCCAATGCCAGAAGCAATGCAATAGGTAAGTTTCTTTTTTTCTTCTTCTAATACCAATAATCGGTTTGTTTTGTTTTGTTTTACGGCATATCAACCTCGGTGGGTCATTTAATGTCGACAAAGTTGTGAAATAAATCAATTCTTAATGGATAATAGAATTTTGTTTATCAACTCATGTTTTTTTCTATTTAACCCATGCACGGAACCCTAGCAGGTACTACCACTCTGGGTCAGAAGGGAACAGGCAGCAATGGTGATGAAGGGGTGCTCCACATTCCCCAAACCTCCAGAACTGTAACATTACCATCAGATAAAGTTTAACGTCATTCCCAGGACATGTATACCCTCAGCCACCTCCTTCTAGCACCGATATTATAAGAAGGATTAGGGGTTGCGATAAGAGCAATAGGGTTTGGGCAATCATATAGGAGGTAGGGCTTGACATGGCTAGTCGATTGATCGTAGGGGGTCTCTCCGACCGCCCGTCTAGCCCAAGAAAAGCCTAAAGTGGAATATTGCAAGTCATGGTCTGCTCAGTCACCTGGGCTCTATCCTTAAGCATCCTCAGGCACCACCTTCTAGCACCCAAATAATAAGAAGGATTGGGGGTTGCCATAAGGGCAATAGGGGCAATCATATTCTGAATAAAAATGTGTTGACTATTCATACTCTAGTCCCTGTTACCGATCTGAGATTTTTTTACGGTCAGGTCACGTCGAAAGCGCCGGTTCCCAGTAGATCATCGAAGTTAAGCAATAGGTGACCAATTAAGCTACAGCAACAAGGATTATTTTATGCCTAGAGATAAGGGGAATCGCATATATTGTATGTTAACACGATTTACACGCAAAAGGTGGTGAGAACGGTTACATGCGCAGGGGAGATAGTTTTGCCTTGTCTAATGTTATTCTTCCACTCTTCTATCAGCAGTAAACGACTGAAAATATTTCATTATTTCTAATACATTTATAATATACAAAACTTATTGGTAAACCTTGCGGCATGAAAAAAAAAAAAAACACGGCAAATAGCTTGATAGTAAAAATATACTACCAAACTTCACCTGGGGAAAAATGATAAAAACAAAAATCCAAAGGGTCGTACCAACCGAAAATAATCGATTAATACTATAACACTTGGCCAAAGAAAAAAGATTATATAAACTAGTAAAAAATTTAAAAAAAACCCTGGGCGATGTAAAAATAGATTTTTGAAACATATTACCTGAGGAGTGGGGGTAACAATTCAATGTCAGCGAGTTTGTACCCTAAGTAAGTAAAATCATCAAATTCATTAAAGGATTAAAAAATAAAACAATTTGAAATGTAAACTTTAAATATGTATTAAAATAAAACAAACTATATATAGATATATAATACCAGTCATGTATTTATTAAAACTTGTTTTAAAAAACAATGAGGATTGTCTAATGCTGCATGTTCAAATTTTCAGTGTATTTATTCTCTGTTATGACGATTTTAGGTAATGTGACGTAAGCAGTGACGTAATTTTTGTTACAGACAAAAACCGGAAGCGAATCTCCATTATTAATATATATATATATATATATATATATAATATATATGAAAAAACAAAACAAAATTAAACCGCTTAGAATACTAAAGCTAAAATGTAGAATGTGCTCAATCCTAAGCTATAAATAATAAAGTTAAACCTAATGAGTTAGATATAGCTACTAATAGTTTCGCCTAGTAACTCATCAGGGCAAGAATCTTGACCTGATGAGCTACTAAGCGAAACTATTAGTAGGTATATCTCACTCATTAGGTTTAACTTGATATATATATAATATATATATATATATATATATGTTTGTGTGTGTGTGTGTGTGTGTGGTGTGTGCAATGTCATTCAAGAAATAAGATGAATTTTTGCCCAAGGAGTTATCATTAGTAAGCACTCTTTACAGATGCATTTTCCGAGAAAACAAATAGAGATGTATCCTTTCCTGTCCCAGAAGACTGACAGCATGCTCTTCTTTACTGACCGCTGAATATAGGAATGTTTCCTTATCCGGAGTCAGTATTCAGTGTATTCCTCCTCCATGGTAGATCGATTTTTAACTTTAAAAAAGAAAAAATCGAATTCTCTCAAACAGCAAAAGAAACACGGTCAGAATAGACCAACTTACAAGGGCAATGAAAGGGTTACTCCACACTTTCCCAGATCTCCCAAACTGGAGATGAGACAAATCGTTTCCACACTATGCACTACGGTACGCCGCTACGTCACTAGATGTACTTATGTGCGCTCTGAAAATACAAACAAAAAAATCAAGAAAACTCAAATGCTTCCTACCGTAGCAAACATTCTGATTAGATCGGAATAGAATTAGTTTTATTGTCCATCATTACGCACAGAGGATTATATAGTTCTATTTTTAGAATGTAATTAATCCGATATTCGTTTTAAATAAGGGAAAAGAAGAAGAAGAAATGGTTTCTCTGTAGAGGGAACGAGGATTTAAGCCAATCTAGGAGGAATAACCAATTGCTCACTTAAATATTTTATTTATAAATATAATTGAACTTTTAAGTCATTTTTTTCAAGACCCACTCATAGTTTGTGCATTTAGGGTATATAAGTGAGATACGCAAGAAACCATTTTAAATTATATTTTATTACATTTCGTAAATGAAGAATAATTTTTAATGGTTTAAATGTTAGACTTTCTAACCTGTATTAGGCATAAACGATTCCTGTTGAACTTTTAAGTCATTTTTTTCAAAACCCACTCATAGTTTGTGCATTTAGGGTAAATAACTTAGATTCCCTAAAAACTATTTAAAATTATATTGTATTACATATCGTACATAAAGAATAAGTTTTACTGGTTTAAATGTTAGAATTTGTAACCTGTATTAGCCATATATATATTTACCAACACCTCCGCACGAACAGGATGTGACACAAGGTCAATTTCTTAAGCGGAGTTCCACAGGTTTGAATTCAGATTGTTCCTTCTCCTAGACCAGTTGCCTAACCAAGGTTAAAGAGCCCGGTCTGCCCTACTATTTATCCATAGCTGTAGGGAGAGTAGGATTCATACATTTCCCATGGGTATTAGCGCTAAGCGAAATTACAACATCCAGGATTTGAACTCGGGGCGACGAGTCCATTTCCCATGACTTTAACCATTACACCACGCCCTTCCTCTATTAGTCATATACGTTTCCTCTTGATTTTAAGATAGTCACACGTGGGGAATAGAACTTTATTAGAAGTTTATTTAATCTTTGTTATAGTTATAGTGTCACTCAATTTATGTAAAATTTGTTTGTCCCTTTTCCACGTGTACTTATGAAAATGTTTGTTTAATTGCAGTTTTCTCAGCTGCATATGTCTATGAATGGAATAAACTGTATTTTACATGATTCGGGATTTGTCAGTTCTCTCGAGCCTAACAAATTTCGGGCACAACGTTTGTTAAGATACCCATAGTGATCCTTTTATGTTTATTTTTGTAATGCCTCCTTGGACATATTCCCCTTCTTTCTGTCTTCTCACATCAACCTTTAATAAAAAGGGGGTAAAACGAGAAAGAACCTTTGCAAATTGTTGTGATGTTAGTCCCAACAGTAAAAAGAAGTCAAGTCGAGATGGGGTAAAATAAGACAAGTGTATTTACAATTAATGGTACATGTACGACTAGCTTGTCGTTAACGGGAACAGTCCTACCTTTCCACTCGGTGTCTCACTATTTATAGTGAGAACCGGTGCATGTTCTCCACTGTAGGAACGGCCGGTACAACACAAATAAATAAGTAGAGTTTGCTGAGTGGCCTATTGTACGAATCAGCCGAACAGCGAAGGAGACTATCCCCTTTTCCAAAACAATAGACCAGGGAAATGTTTAGCGTCTGAAGTGAGGCGCTACACCTATCACCATATTCCCGCTTTACTGTATAGATCCAAGCTATGCTACTAATGCGCTGAGTTGGCGAGAGCCGGTATCGAAACGAGAACCTTATAGTTCAATCAATTTATTTAAACTTGAATCAGTGAAACCTTGTATAGACATTGTATACTAAACTAACTTTAGGTTTTGACACAGTCATTTCGTCAATTAATATGAACTTAACATTTCTGAATAAATGGTTTATTGCTGTGCTCATGGACACTGACTTTTCTGCAGAATCATACGTTCACATCCATCTTCCATATTTTGAGCCTGTCGTCTTTCCAGTTAATTCAAATTGACTGTAATCTGAACATTATATATAATTACATGATAATGCCGCAAGTGCATCTAGTATTCTCACAGATTGAAGAAAAAACCCATAAAATCTGATGGTATTAAAAGATATTGCCGGGGCGCTCTGACATGGTGGCAATGATGCTAAGGCCTGGAAATATCACTAACCGGCGAGTTCTCGTGTGATCTATCTATCAATCAATCTATCTATCTATCTACCTAGATATATATACGTGTCTGTGGATTAACTGATTATATATAATATATATATATATATATATATATATATATTATATATATAAAGAATATATGATACTAATGTAGCGTTTTATGTATATTATGAATTTGACAATATTCAGTATACATATATATATATATATATATATATATATATATATAATATATACTGAATATTGTCAATATATATATTATATATTATATATATATATATATATATATACGTGTGTGTGTGTTTGCGTGTGTCTCAACTATTATGAGCAGACACCTATCACAAACTCACACACCGCCACTCCCACACACATATGCATATATATACATATATACATAAATGCATATATCTATATCTATCTATCTATCTATTAATCTCTCTCTTCTCTCTCTCTCTCTCTGTATATATATATTATATATATATATATATATATTATATGTTTGTTTGTGCGTGTGTTTCCGTGTCTCAACTATTATGAGCAGACACCTATCACACACTCACTCACCGACCCCCACATACGTATGCATATATATATATACACATATGTATACATATATACATATATATATGCATCTATCTATCTATCTATCTATCTATCTATATATATATATATATATATATATATATATATATATATATATATATAATATATATCTTTAGTCTTAATTTGAATGATTGAAAAAGACGAAATAAGAAAAATAGTCGTTTTCTTGAGAATGGAATCCACTTTCTCTTGGAAATTAAAATTTGTCAAAAAACAAAACGTCTAAAGTTGGAGAAAAAAAAACTGGACATTTCTCTAAGTGGATTGACAGCTGAATTCGACATTGAAGAGATGGAAACCAAAAAACAAAAAAACAAAAAAAAAGTCTAAAGTGCCAAGTCCGTCTTTCTTCTGGTGAAGCCGTTTTCGAAACAAAAACAATTTCTTTCTTTGCAATATTTACGCGGAAATCAACCTCAGTGAAACAAGCGAAAGGCAACGAAGCCTACAACTGAAACGGGTAACGAACGAATGCCAGAAGTCATACAAGGGTTATTTTCTTTTTTTTTCTTTCTCTCGATTCGAGAATATTTGCTTCTAGAGAAATGAGCATTTTCTAAAAGAATTACCGAGAGTTCTTGAAGACACACAGATCTCAAGAATCACATGTCTTCTACGTGTGAGTTTTAGAGGATAATTCAAAAGACGGTAGTCAGATCTGGATTTTTGTTCAAGTAAAGAAATACAGGTTGGTTCAGAAAAAAACTTTCATTTCTTGATTTAATAAGATGAAATCACTTTCAAATTATTACAAATTTGAACATCCGTAAGAATCACTCCAGATTATGTGTTGAATGTTTTTAAAAAAAATAACAATCAGGGTCAAATCCGGACCCGCAATCGTGAAATTTCTGAAAAATATCCTAATGTAAACAAAAAGAACAATAGCTTAAAAGATTTGAGATTTATTTGGGTGATTATTCAGACACTGTTGCAGGCTGAACAGAACTCTGTCATCAAATTCTTCGTGGTTAAGAATTGAAAATCATGTGAACTTACATAAGAATGTTTGCTGTGTAACAAGAGTATTCTTCGAGTTCGATTTTAAGTGGATGCCCCAATAATTAGACCTTGTGCCATAACTGAAATAAACTTAGTTAATAAATTCTTTACCAATTCATCCACACGAACAGTGTGTGACACAAGTCAATTTATAAGTGGAGTTTAACAGTTTTGAATTCAGAGTATTCATTTTCGACACCAGTTGTCTTACCAAATTTAAAGAACAAAGTCCAACCTCGTATTTATCCATACTCAGAGGAAGAATATTTAGATTCATACCTTTCCCAAGGGTAAAAGTGCTATATAAAATGCTGTTGGATTGTTTTAACAAATATAAGGCGTGCTGAAGTCCGGCACTTAAACTTATAGACTCGGCGTGGGTACGTGGATTAACAGCCAGCCAATGAAACGTCGATATGAAAAGCCGTTCATTGGCATGTATACGCCATTGCCGAACGAATTTGTTGGCAAGGACTTTGCTCAATTGATAGATTCTAATCAACACTAATGGACACCAAGGAATAACCAAAGGATTTTACCCATCACTAAGGGACACCGAAGGACAACCAAAGCATTCTTCACTAAAGATCACCCTTTACTCAACACAAGGGATCTCCACTGTAAAGTGCTCTCACTTGAAGCCTAAAATATCCACATAAATTGTAACAAATGCAACCAGCCTCGTCTAAGATTTGAACTCGTGTCCATTTCTGACGACGACGACCGTTCTCCCAGGGAAAATTGTTATATGCAATATAAGTGGCTTAATTTGAAATATTGTAACAGAGTTTAGAATGATTTTGTTTATTCGACATTTGTTGTGATGGAGGGAAAAGTGTTAAAAACTGTCACCTGCAGATTTAATCCGTTGTGGAAAATAATCGCAAAAACCATCAAAGCCAAAATTGCTTTTTCTTTTTCTTTATCTGTAAAGACATCAGTATTTAGTGTGTATTTAAAGTGGAGCAATTTTTTTAATATAGAAATATTTCTTTGTTCGTTTAGGTTTATGAGTAAGAAATACTTTACATTGTTTAGTTAAAAAATAAAGTCTATCACATCTTGTTAAAAGGCTTGACATATTAAACGCCAATGAACTAGTAAACTCAAAAATGGTTGGTATTTAATCCGCTATGAATATCACAAAAATGGATCTCAACCAAATTGCTTTTTTATTCTTTGTTCATTATCTTGAAACATATCAGAGTTTAATGGACATTTAAAGTATAATCATTTTCGTAATATAGAAATATTTTGTGTTCGTACGTTTATGAGTTAGCATTAGTTTACATTGTTTACTTTTAAAAAGTTCACCACTCACTTGTAACGTTTGTCAAATTAAAATTCAGAGAGTCAAAATTCTTGTCCCCATTATAGGGGTTTGCTGTGCTGTTAATCCAGTTAAAACTAGTCTTTATGATTCCTCTGGGAGTATAAATTAAAGTCTGTAGTGTTCCTTGTAATCTTAGTTTATATGTATGTATATGACCAAGTCTTAATGGAAAAAGTAGGGCAATTTTCTTTATGCAGAAATGTTTCGGTTAACTCGAACTTAACGGACCTAAATTCCATTAATGTGTGTCACCCCGCCGAAAGAAAAAATATATAAAAAATAGGGCAATTAAGCGAATTTAATGAAATGTTCAATGTTGATATATTAATGAATAAAAGATATAATGCACCAGTTTTTTTAAAACCTTTTACATTTTTTCAGAGTGGTTAACTTTGAACCACGTATCTTTGGGAATCTGTGTTACGCCTCAAAGATACGTGGTTCAAATTAACAGACCTGAAAAAATGTAAAAGTTTTAAAATAAAATAACTGGTGCATTATATCTTTTATTTATTAATATATCAACACTGAAAATTTCATTAAATTCGCTTAATTCCTTGATTTTTTTCTATTTTTTCTTTCGGCTTGGTGACATGCGATGGTGGAATTTAGGTCCGTTAAGTTCGATTTATCAATGTTTCTTTATTCTTACGTTTAGGAGTAGTTTGGTGTGGATTGGTTTGGTTTGTTTTACGGCATATTAATCTCAGTGGGTCATTTAATGCCGACAAAGTTTTGAAATAAATTCATTCTTACTGGATACTGAAGTTGTTTTATAAACACGTTTTCCTATTTAACCCATAGATGGGACCCTAACAGGTACTACCACTCCAGGTGAGAGTGGACCAGGGAGCAATGGTGATGAATGGCTAAACATTCCCAATACGTTTAGGAGTAAGCATTGTTTAGTTGTTTTTTTTTTTTAAGTCTACCATTCTCCTTTTGTAATATTTAACATATTCACATCTAAGAGGTCAGAATTTTCAAGAGTTTTGCTGAGAACAAATTCATCAAACAAACAGAACTGCCATCTATCTTAAAAATTTACGCACTTACAGTTGGTAAAGAAGAATATACCAACTGCACCTATGCAGAGGGGTAAAATACACCTGCTGACCGTGGATGGCAACCTGTTATGAATTAGGAGGGATTCCTGGTGGCTGAGCAGTCGATGATATGCAACATTTCATTTTAGCCATTACTTAAGCTAGACTGGCTCATCACGTTAAGCCTATTGTCAAATCTTGTACTACAAAAGAATTCATTTATAAACCATTCTTTGTCCCCCTTTCTTATTCCCTTTACCTGTTTCTCTTCCTCTTTCTTTCCCTTTATTCAGTTTTTCACCAGAACCTAACCATCATATTCTAACTATCCATCTCACACGCACAAGCTTATTTTATATTCTTTAATTTTTCCCACTTATTCTTGTCTTCTTTTAACTTCTTTATTATTGGAGCCCTATGTATGTTTTCTTATGTCTGTGTGTGTGTTTGGAAGGACGTCGTTTTTATTCCTTTTTTTCTATTTAATGAATGCAGAAGTCAATGGTTTCTTAAATGCGTGTGTGTATGAATACAGAGATGAATAGATGGATGGATAGAGGCATAGATGAATGAATGGAGAGAGGGATTGCATAGTGAGAAATGTGTTTGTAAATGCATTTAGTTATGTGCATTCCACGTCCTACATAAATGAATAAACATGTGATAATATAATATGCAATCAAAACAGTCTTACACAGTTTTAATTTTAAAGCTACGTTTTCTATTGGCGTAAGATGGAGCAATAAAACTGAATAAAAATACAATCATCTATCTATATAAAAAAAGTATTTTTCTCTTCGATTCTTTGTTCGTTTATCCGTAGCATATACTCTGATTAGAGTGTAGTATCTGGGCACTCTGCCTCAAACCAAAGTGGGGCTACAAACTATTGGGCTGGTGTATAATTATTGTGGCTGTGTGCAGCAAATTGGTAAAAATTCGGACATGTTTGGCTTTTTTTGTTATTAGAGAGTTTGTGGGGGACCCACCCAACTAATTTACATTTTCCAAGATTTTTTAGACAACAAACAATGGTCGAATAGTTTACATTGAAGTCATTGGCCAATATTCTCATTGTCAAGCTTTTGTTCTCCTCCATGGCTACCAAAAGTGCCTGGTCATTGAAATTTGATGGTCGACCTCTTCCTTCTTCATCTGCAAGATTTGTATTGCCCGATTTGAACTTCCTGAACCAGCTTTCAATTTGGTTTTTGCTGATTGGTCCTTCACAAAAGAGTTCCTTTAGAGAATCCGGTAGAAAACAATCACATTATAAAACGGTCACAATTGTCTTCCTATCAATATGCACTGAAGAAGATTTTTTTGAAAAAAAATCGAAATATTGCAATATCAGCAATGTAAAGTTGAAGAAATAAATTCAGTTAAAAAACAACTGTGTTTTTTCATATCATCCTATCCACACACACACACACACACACACATACAAATATATATATATACTAAATAGTCTATCATCATATTAATCATGTGATTAAAAAATAAAATTGCTTTGTAATATATTTAATTATTTGTTTACATAATTGTATTATAATTTACCAAATGTCCATCTGCCTGGACACTAACGCTCATTTTGTGTCCAATATCAACCACATTTCCTGTCCTTGTTAGAGCACCTGTCCCATCACCTAAAAGAGTTAAGGATTAGTTGTAGTATTATCATTCACTAAATCTCCATCTGTCCGTACATTAAATCTTAGAAATCATGTACAGGGTTTGGTAAATACATACACTAAAGGAGCCTTAGTGACTAAGGCTCCTTTATTTTTCACCTGATTTCAACCAAATATTTAGGAATTCTTAGTCATATCTGGAAAGGTTTTAAACTATATTTGGTTAAAATTTACCAATGTAAAATAATTTTTGATATCTTATATAACATAAATCATATCAGAAGTAACAATGTATTTATTTGAAATCACTGTGCTGCATTCCAACCTTTCTCAAAGTAGTAGAGCATAATATGACCACTGTGAATATGATTTTCGAAACACATCTATATGATTGTCCTGACCTTATTGCTCTTATGGCAGATTCCCAACCCTTTATATATGTACTAGAAAGCAGTGGCTGAAGGTCTTAGTGTCCTGGAGTGTGGAGTACTCTTTCGTCACCATTGCTCCCATGTCCAGTGGTCGTACATGTTAGGGTCCCATCTATGGGTTAAATAGAAATAAAATGAGTTCTAAAAATGTGGTTAAAAAGAGTTTTAAAAAATGACTACCCAACTCGAATAAATAAAACAAAAAAAGTATTCGACATGAAATAAACCGATGGTTGACATGCCATAATGTTTTATATGTTGTATACTCTCTTGTTCTTCTTATCATCTTTGGTATATGTTCTTCTTCTAGCGTCTGGACTTCGTCTTGGAGATTTCATGTCTGGTCTCCTGTTGGGGATTTTTCATCTATCATAAGCCCTGGGTCATTGGTAGTTTTTAGATAATAACCCAAGACTTTGATTTGCTTTAGATCATATTTTATTCCGAAATCCCCATCAGAAAATTGCACAGATTATGATATGGCAACGCGCCTAAGCGCGAATTGCTCCCTTTGCGGTTTGGCCGATACTGAACTAACTAAGTCTTTCTAATCTAGACCGGAAGCGGGCCTCCTCCATTGATTTTCACGGTATCCACCGGAAGGAGGATCAGGATGAGGTCAAGCTATGTCACTCAATACTTCAAGGTCGCCGACTGCAACTTATAACAGCCATTTTGGTTTCTCCACTACTGTACATAAGTGTTAGGGTACTAACAATTATGTAACAATAAAATCCAACCGACCAACCAACTTAAAGATTTAGATCTACAGTAGGTAGAAACAGTGTTAGAATCACTGGGATTGACTGGTTTAGGTGTGAATATTTGACAAAGAAAGAATGCAGGTAGATTTGCGTGTTAACAGGTCATCCAGGCCCGTGCGAGGATGCGTGTTGAGTCGTCATCCCTCATCAGAAGGTTAAACGGCAATGCAAAACATAACTTTGCCAACTAAAAAATGTTCAATGTTGATATATTAATGAATAAAAGATACAATGCACCAGTTATTTAAAACCTTTTACATTTTTTCAGAGTAGTTAACTTTGAACGACGTATCTTTGAGAATCTGTGTTATGCCTCAAAGATACGTGGATTAAAACTGGTGCATTATATCTGTTATTTATTAATATATCAACACTGAAAATTTCATTAAATTTGGTTAATTCCTTGATTTTTTGTATTTTTTTCTTTCGGCGGGGTGACATGAAATGATGGAATTTAGGTCCGTTATGTTCGATTTAACCAATGTTTCTTTATTCTTACGTTTAGGAGTAGTTTGGTTTCGATTGGTTAGATTTGTTTTACGGCATATTAATCTCAGTGGGTCATTTAATGCCGACAAAGTTTTGAAATAAATTCATTCTTACTGGATACAGAAGTTGTTTTATGTACACGTTTTCCTATTTAACCCATAGATGGGATTGACTGGTTCAGGTGTGAGTATTTGACAAAGAAAGAATACAGGTATTTTTGCGTGTTAACAGGTCATCCAGGCCCGTGCGAGGATGCGTGTTTAGTAGTTATCCCTCATCAGAATGTTAAACGGCAATACAAAAAAATAACTTTGCCAACTCAAAAAGAGTTCGTATCAAATTCCGAACCAATATAAATTACTAGAATCAAGTTTCAGCATTGAATCTTCCCAGCAGGCAATACTTTTGACTCACCCTTGCATATATCACCCTAGTATATATATATATATATATATATATATATATATATATATATATATATATATAATATATATAAGCAGAATTTTAACTGATAACTATATACATAGGTATATATGTTACGGTCACTAGAGAGCTCAAATCTGTAAATAATGGAGAACCTTGCTTACGCTGACGGATAACGTTAGATAAATTCTGTTCCAAAGAGCTCTGCCGGGTTTTGGGAGCGTATATATATATAATATATATATATATATATATATATATATATATATATATATATCCCACTCGTTTATAAAGATTTGGTTTTGTATTCTGCGAGCAATGATCAAATGAAATAAATGACATTTAAATATATGATTTTAGAATTGCTTTTATTGCATGGCTGTTCTGGGACCCTAAGCGTTGTGGTCTCCCACGGTCGGACTGTTTTTAACCCCCAAATGGTTGATATCAAGTTCCGGATCAATAAAGCTTACTCAAATCCAGTTTAAGCATTAAACTCAAAAATGGTGAGATGGTATCTTCCTGGCTTACGTGGGTTAGTTATTTTATTGTAATTAGAATATCTATTTTTCCCAGAATGCAAATGACAGTTGCTATATAAAATGAGTTAGGTATTTTAAAGTAATTAGAGGACTGATTTCCCCCTAAATGCAATGCCAATTCGTCTATATCTTGAAGTTCTCTATGGCTTATACCACAAGATAATCACATACCTCCTTCTTTCATTCTTTCGTGACTTAAAGAGGCAAGAAATGCCGAAATAAATTTATATCTGAAGTAAGATATATATACTCTTAACCAAATATATTGCTCGATTTTAGAATATTGAACATTGAGCTCTCCTCTTGGACCAGAACAACTTTAACATTCCGTTATTGATGAATGTCCACCTCTAGTATAA
>CM042149.1:122474228-122476728 GCA_023376005.1 Doryteuthis pealeii
TCTTATTAGTTGGTTTAGTCATGTGACCACGTAGTCCGCGAGAAAGACAGTTAGTCAATTATATTCGTCACGGCCGTCTTACTGGTTAGACGTGTAATGAATAAGTAATAACAGAAGATGGACACGAAGGAGAGACCCAGACAAACCCAAGTCAACCCAAAACGACGAGTAGACCAGAGGATTAATCCCAGGTAGCAGAAATACCCTAGAGCCTTTTAAATTTCTGGTAGCCATTTTAGGCGTTTAGCTTTTTATTTGGTAAATCCAATTTGGTGTTGAGTTTGGGTTCAGTTGCTTAATCCTTTAAATCTTAGACACAAAAAAGTGTGGCATCATGTAATCCTAGTCTGTAGTTTTCCTTTTAACAGAAGGTCTAGTTAGCAATTAATTCGAGGACAGTTTGACGATGATCTTAATGCTTTTCTGTGCTCGTCTTTCATTGGTCAATTGTCACGGGAAGTTCATGCAGTTGTTGCGAAAGTTCATAAATATGAGTGGTGATTGGGCGTACATCTTATACCCAAGATAAACCAACAGAACCTAGTAAGATAATTATTAAGAAAGACTATTTAACACTGTATGGGGCAAGCCTTGTTGGAAAAAATTGTGGACATATGCATAATAAATGAATGGACTACAATTAACAGGTTATTAACTCCGTAAATCTGATGAAATAAAATGAGATTCCTTTTAAGTTGTAGCCGTACCCGTACTACTATGTAAAGTAAAGTAAAATCGTCGGGACGGCCTAATGTCGGTATCAGCCAGTCAGTGAGGGAATATATCCCCTTTTTACTAGCGCCAGACCAAGGAGATTGTTTTTTGCGTCTGAGGTGGAGCGCTACACCTACCATCAGCTCCTTACTTTACCGCACAGATCCCTCTGCTACTCATACGCTGAGTTGGCGAGGACCGGGATCGAACTAGGAACCTTGTAGTTTCTAGCCGAACGCTCTACCGACTGAGCTGTACAATTTAGACACCAAGGAAACGCTTTAAAAAAGCCAGATGGGAACTAGAGAAAGGAAGTAAGGTAGAAATTGTTACTATTGTTGTGGCCATTTTTACGCTTCAAGTGAAAGCACTTTAAAGTGGAGATTCCTTGTGTTAAGCAGAGGCTGGTACTTAGTGAATAATTCTTTGGCTGTTCCTTAGTGTCCTTTAGTTTTGGGTAGAATCCTGGTTGATCAGAGTCCTTGGTTGCAGATCCTTTCGTCAGTGTCGAATTCGTGCAAATGAACAGCTTTCAAGACCGGCGATTAAATATCGAACTAACCACGTATTTGAGGTGTTGATTGTCTGGCTTTAATCCACGCGCCCACGCACAGTCTATAAGTTTAAGTGGTGGACTTCAGCACACCTTATATTACCCAAAATATTCCAGCAGATATAAGAAAGAATATAAAGAAAATAGTTAATATTAATGAGTGACAGTGTGAAAGTAGTTACTGAATAAGGATTAAATTTAAAACCTTTCTACATTTCACATCTCTGATGTTTAAAATTAACTTTTGTTTTCTTTTTGTTTTTTCGTTAACACGCAGTAATTCTCTCTGTGTGCATTTAATTTCCTAAATAGGCACCATGCTTTTGAAACCGGACATCGAGGGCCTAGAGAATCTACTTTCAGTTTCACTATCCATCTAACCGGAAACAAAGAGATAAAATGGTTACACAGGCTCTCTCTTTTAAGTTTCATTGCTTTCGCTATGAGAGATTCAAAGAAAATGCACATATTTCCCTTTAAAGAAATAACTACAGCTTTTTCACAATCAAGAAGATTGATGCAAAAATCTTTCTTCCCCACGGGGTTTGCGCTAGATCATTTTAATCTTATTAAATTAAAATATGTCCTTCACACACACACACGTACTCACTCAGTCATGCACATGTATCTCTCTCTCTCCTCAATTTGTCTCTCTCTATTTGTCTCTATCTATCTCTCTGTCACTCTCTCCTTCTCCCCTTCTCTCTTTATTATTCTGTCTGTCTGTTTTCAGTCAGTCGCTTTATCTTTCCGTAATCTTTTATTCTGTCTCTGTTTGCCACTCTCTCTCTCTCTCTCTCTCTCTCTTCTCTCTCTCTCTCTCTCTCTCTATCTCCATCTCTCTCCCCCTCTCTCTCTCTTATTCTGTCTCTGTTTATCTGTCTGTCAGTCGCTTTCTCTTTCCGTAGTCTTTTATTCTGTCTCTGTTTGCCACACACACACACACTCTCTTTCGCTCTCTCTCTCTCTATTTATAAATATATATATATATATATATATATATATATATATATATATATTTATGTCCTTCACACGCATTCACTCACACATATCTCTCTTCTAAACCACTCTGTCCCTTACTCTCTAAATCTCTCTCCGCAATCTCATTCTTTCATTCTGTTTCTGTCAGTTTGACTGTCTGTCTGTCTGTCTGTCTGTCTCTCTCTCTCATTATTTCACTCTGTTTGTGTCAGTCCGTTTCTACTCTCTCTCTCTCTCTCTATATATATATAT
>CM042149.1:122479228-122489750 GCA_023376005.1 Doryteuthis pealeii
AACGGTGAAACTCGAGTAGGTTTCTATTGTATCCATTTCTTTAATATATATATATATATGTGTGTGTGTGTGTGTGTGTGTGCGTGTGTGTCAATTTCCTTAAGTGGAGTGTAATAGGTTTGATTTCAGAATTGTTCTTCTCCTAGACCGGTTGCCATACCATGTTTAACGGGCTCTGTCTGTCTTCCTACACCCAAACATAAGAGGATACTAGTTTGTATTAATAATTTTCTTAAGAGTATTACTACTAGCTGAATTGTAAACAGCCTCCTACAGGGGTGTCCGTGTTCATATTATACAAACAATAATCTTTACACATCGAGTGACTATATATATATATATATATATATATATATATATGTGTGTGTGTGTGTGTGTGTGTGTGTGTGTTACATAATTATTAGATTCTTAATACTTATGTACAGTAGTGTAGAAACCAAAATGGCGGTTATAAGTTGCAGCCCACGGCATTGAAGGATTGAATGACAAGGCTTGGCCTCATCCAGATCCTTCCGGTGGATACCGTGAGAATCGGTGGAGAAGACCCTCTTCCGGTTTAGATTAGAGAGATTTTAGTCAGATCGGCTAAAGCCACGACGGTGGTAAGTCCTGTTATGCACGGTGCCGACTCAATCTGCGCAGGTAGTCTGGTGGGGATTTCAGAATAAAATATGATCTAAGTTAAATCGAAGTCTTGTGTTATTATCTAAAAACTACAAATGACATAGGGCTTCTGATAAAGAGAAATCCCCAATGGAAGACCAGACACGAAGTCCCCAAGACGAAGCCCAGACGCTAGAAGAGACGCTGGAAGAAGAATAATAGGACAAAGTAAGGAAAGAGAGTATACAACATATATATATATATATATATATATATATATATATATATATATATATATATATATATAGAGAGAGAGAGAGAGATACCCCAGCAGAATAGAGGAGATGTCCATGTTGATGGAAGCTGGCATAAGAAGAAAAGTCCACCGATAGGATACATGCACAACTTTGTAAGGTTATGGATCTCATATCATGAATGATTTCATAGTAAAAATTATCGTCCTATACTTATCTCATTTCTGTTCTACGTGGATAGGTTCGAATCCGGTTGCTGTGCTGATGTGGAGTTGATTAACAATTTCTTGATGTTCGGAGTCTGGAAAACAACTCGGGATGGTGGGAGACATTGCCTTGTGTCATTTATATATTCTTTTTAAGAAATAACACAAGGCGACTTATTTGTTCTCATGAGATTTTTTTCAAGTCAACTGACATGAGCGAGAGCCACGTCTCGCTCAGTCAGTGCATTGTTCCAAACTCCCCTAACATTCTCACCTCTCACAATTCCTCACTCCCACTTCACCACGTGACACAGGAGAAAAATTCAATGTGGCATTGTGCTGGCTCATCCTGTAAAAAATTCCATGCTAACTGTTGCACAATATACACCGGTTCTCACTATAAATAGTGAGACACCGAGTGAAAAGGTTATACTGTTACCGTTTAACGGCAAGCTAGCCGTTCCTGTACCATTATTGTAAATATAGTTGTCTTATTTTACCCTACCTCGACTTGACTTCTTTTTTACTGTTGGATTAACATCACAACACTAACCCACTGTTTTTTTACATACTAATATGAAATATACACCTTGAACATTTTTTATACCTTTTTTATACACTTTTACTTCAATCTCTTTTGAGTTTTTCTTATGGATAAAAATGCTTCTGATTTTTAAAAATGAAATTTATTTTATTTTTAACACAAAATACGCATTTTCAAAAATTTTAAAAATTCCAGCCCTGAACCAGAGCGTTTGTTTGTACCTCGTGATTAACGGTTTATTTATTCCATCTTTCCTCATGAATATAGTTGCTTTGAAAAAGACCGCTTTATTAAAAGGTCGAAACAGATCTGTCAGCTAAACTAATAATATATTTTGTTTTTTCTAAAACATTTCTATTCACATACTAATATCAAAAACAAAACAGAGGCACGCAAGCATACACACCCATCTATGTCTTTTTGATCTCTCTCCCTGTCTCTTTCACTCATTCTCTCTCTCTCTCTCTCTCTCTCTCTCTCTCTCTCTCTTTCTCTTTCTATGTTACACCTTTGGAAATACAAGGTAATCCCAAAAGTAAAGTCTGCAAATCACTGGGGACACAGTAAACTGATTGTGTGGTTATTGGCAATACTGTTATTCATCAGGGACTTGGCTTGGGCAGCTGTATTTGTGAGAAGCATTTAATTCATCTATAAAGGAAATAAGAAGTCGCAAGCAACCCACCTAGATTAGTTTGAAAACCAATACACCACAGGAGGTTGATTGATTAGTTGGATTTTACGGCATGTCAACCCTTGTTGGGTTATTTTATGTCAAACACATTTTGTTTTATTCATTCTTGATGGGTAACATTTTAAAAAAATCAATTCGTTAAACACTTTTTTTAATTCACTTTTTTCTATTTAGCCCATAGATGGAACTCTAACACGTACTTCCACTCCGGGTCAGAGTGGACCTGGAAGTAATGCCTGTTATATATTGTACAAAACGGAAATATGAATTTCTGGTTTTATTAAACAAAGAAGTTTTTACAACTGCCCGTTATCAGATCAAGAGATAAAATACGTGGGTGTAGCTATGAAGATAAAGACCGAGGGCTTCAGACAGGTCAGTCGTCAGTAGCCCGGAGGCAGTCACGCGGAGAGAGAGTGAGGTGATTGGGGTCAGTAGTCGGCCGAGCGGGACCTCGTGTAGTTGGTGTTGGAAAAGCTAGCCTTAATATTTACCAACTGAAAAAGCTTGTCGCCCAGAAATTTAATCGAAGGACCGAAAGTGTAAAGACTGAATATATTAATTAAACTGACCCTCTCTCTCGAAGTTAAGAAGCTTGAATTTATTTCAATAAACTTCTGGAGGATAACTTTGGTGTTATTGTCATCCCTTACAACGAAGATAAAACTATTGCAATTTAGTACAGTGACGACGCGCTATGCAACAATGCCGACGAAGTTGTACTCTACATTACCCAGAGCCCAAGAATCGGTAATTCATACCCAGGACACTAAGACCTTCAGCTTTCTAGAATATACATGATAGAAATGGTTATAGGTCTGCCATAAGGGCAATAGGGTTTATATAATTCTATAGGTACTAGCACTTGACGTGACCAAATGATTGGTCGGGGGAGGCTTCTCCGACCGCCCGTATAGCCTAAGTAAGGGTCAAAGTGGAGTGTTGCATGCCATGGACGGCTCAGTAACCAAGATTCCGTCCTTAAGAATCAGGGGTCGCCACCCCTGGCATCATGTGGTATAGAAAGTGTGCTGTTAATTATGTAGACAGATAAAGGTAAAGATAACAGGTAACGACACAACAAGCTTATAAAAGAATGCATTTATCAGACAACAAGAGCATGTAACATCAATATACAATCAATGTGTAACTTGTGATACAAATGTGTGTGTAAGGTTTACAATGTGTTACAATAGAATAATGTAGTGTGTAAAGGTATGTTGGTTTGCAAGATGATACTTGCGTGACTTATCTGTCCAGGTAGGAATGTCTTGCTAGCTTCGTTGTTGTGTTTGACGATACGAGTCGTCGGCCCTTCCGTGAGCTATTTCAAAGTCCCATCGTTCCTCGACGTCTTTGCTGTGGAAAAAGCACGTCGTCCCTCGACGGGAGTCATAGTGGAAGAGAGTGATTTGAAGGTATCAATCCTCGAAATTTAGCGGCCAAACTGAGCCTCATAACGTGTGCTCTGATTTGGTCGCTGACAAAGGCCCCTAGCCAATCGCATGAGGTTTCTCATCAGGTGATGGCTAAGAGACCCATGGACTGTGTATCCGGCTATGGTCAAAGGGAGGTAACTGTTTAGGTAATATTATTTTCTACAGTTGCTTTATTGGGGAGATTTAACTCTCTACAGAGTTGCAGCCGGTGTATTCTCCATCCCTAGTCGACAGGGCGGACACATTGCAAAACTTGATCCTCAGTCTCAGATACAGCTTGTTGTACGAAGGAAACTCATTTTTGTTGGTGGGGAGATCTAAGGGATACACTCAGCCTTTTCTACGCCCCGCCGATATAATGGTACGGCTATTTAGTTTCATTTTCATTGGATGCGCCATTTTTCTGGTTGTACCAAACTCTGTAAAATATACACTTTAATTAAACGCCTTATAATATGTTTTTTGTTTGTTTTATTTCATATTTTTAAGAATGATTCTTTTTTCTTCCTATAGAAACATTAATTGTTTAGGGGAATAAAAATATAGAGGAATGTACGTGTGTTTCTTGAAATTATCGATATAATTGATACTTACTGAAATTACTCTTTATATTTATGGTCTCGGCTAAAATTAATTGGCCTAACTAGCTTTCTCATTCCCCTCTCACGCCCTCTCTGTTCTCTGCCTATCCATCTCTCTCTGTGTCTGTGTCTGTGTCTGTCTCTCTCTCCTACGTAAATTATACTGATTCAAGCCTTTCTCAAGAGTCTGATCTACTTTCTCTTCATTACACAAAACGAAATAATTGTGGGCAATGATATCTAATTTAAAATATATGGCGTATAATTTTTACCGCTATTAAAATACACATTAGTTAGATTTGAACTCTATTTTTCAAATAGAACACACACATTCACAAACACACACAAACATACACACACATAGACACACATACACAGACACGCATATATAAATACATATATATATATAAAAGGGTTTTGTAATTTGCTTGAAGCATTGTGTCTATATTGGTTTGTTGATTGGTTTTGAGGGCTGTCACAATGCGAGTGTAAAGAAAAAAGAAGGTAACTATGATGTTTTTTGTTAACCTGTCATTTTATTTCCCAATATTTCGGGACGAAAATTCCCATCAGAAGAAGAATACTGGAACTGAAGTTGTCTTAGCGGCTGCTAGATTCGTTCTGTCTTGGGTCTTCCAAATTCTGTGTGTGTATGTGTATGGTTGGATATTTATATACATACTATATATATATACACACACACAACACATATATAGATATTATATATATATATATATATATTAACCAAACCCTCCGTATGAGGAGGTGTAACACAAGTTGATTTCTTAAGTTGGGTTGAACAGGTTTGAAATAAGGTTTTCCCACTCTATATGTTTACCTAGCCGGAAGCGCGTGGTGTAATGGTTAAAGTAATGGGAAATGGACTCGTCGCCGAGTTCAAATCCTGGACGTGGTAATTGCATTTCACTTAGCGCTAATACCCTTGGGAAAGGTATGAATCCTACTCTCCCTCCAACTATGGATAAATAGTAGGGCAGACTGGGCTCTTTAACCTTGGTTAAGCAACCGTTCTAGGAGAAGGAAGACTCTGAATTCAAACCTGTTGAACTCCGATTAATAAATTGCCCTTGTGTCGCATCTTGCTTGTGCGGAGGGGTTGGTAAATATATATACTGTTTACCTAGGCATAGCTATCTGCTATGTGAAATCAAACGTCCAAGATTTGACCCAGTTCATTAGACCATGCCATATACACCATAAGTAAAGTCGACGGGTGGCCTGAAGTCGGAGATTGTTTTTGCATCTGAGTTGAAGTTAATCGTCAAGCAATTGATAATGCCTAATAATATTCGTTTTGTTTGCACAGTTGTCTATTAGAAGTAATAAAATCCTTGTGTTTTAGTTTATAATTGACTTTACATTTGATGTTTGGAAATGTCAAACATGTGTTCAGATTCTGCTTTCTAAGGCTGGAAATCTCATGCATACTCCACGAACAAACAATGTGTCTTCTGTAAACTGTAGCAAAATTTGTAAGTCGGTTTCAGGTCTTAAGTGATATATGGTTGTGCACAAGCATCACATTTTACCATCTGGTCCATTCAGTCCATTGAAAAGCACGTCCTTCCTATGTGATATTTGCATAAACTTTGTGGATCTGGAGCGAGATTAATGAGTCACTTGATGTTTTTTCAGATCACTAATCAGGACTGAGCCTATTCGAGTAGTGACCACCTCAAGTGGAGTTTAACAGGTTGGAATTAGGAGTTTTTTCTTCTCCTAGACTGGTTCCCTAACCATGGTTAATAGCTCTGTGTGCCCTACTATTTTACCATAGCTGGAGGGAGAGCAGTAGGATTCAAACCTTGCCAAGGGTATTAGCGTTATGTGAACTAGAGCGTCGTCTAGGATTTGAACTCAGTCGACGAGTCCATTTCTTACTACTCTAACCTTACACCACGGTCCCAAACTATGAGAGGATATTTCTGGTGAAGATGTTGTAGGATTATGATGTGTAAAGATTATGCTGTTGCTATTGATCTTACTATTCAGATATGTATCCACATATACACTCATATCACATACACACGGAAACAATATAAACAAAAAAACAACTTTTTTTTACATATGTGTTTTATTGTTTATGTTGTTTTCCGGGAAAACATCGTTTTTTTATAACAATCAAAGGAGAGAACTTTGTCAGCCTTAATTTGAATTTATCAGCGTCTATAAATTTAACAGTAAAATTGTGTTTGTTTACAAATATATAACCGTAAAATGTGAACTTGCAGGCAATCAGAGGGATTAAATAGTATCCTGAAAGGCAAGCCTGAACCTTAGTAGATCCTAAAACATTTGTATAAATATTCTAATATATATATATAGTTACTAAAGAAATAAACCACTTAAAATAGTTTATTATGCGGTTATGGTACCATTTCCACTCATAGGTATCAGAATATACCCATGAGTTTCATCAGACCGCAAGTTTTATTGAAAATGTTATACAGATAAATTCTGATGTTTCTTTTAAAATTTTTCTCTTGATCCCTGTGATAGTATCGGACTTTAACAAGTTTCATTCTAGAGTTTTCCATATCCTAGACTGCTTGTTATACAAAGGTAAAGTAAAGTAAAGTCGTCGGGGCGGCCTAATGTCGGTATGAGCCATACAGCGAGGGAGTCTATCCCCTTTTCACTAGCGCTAAACCAAGGAGAGTATTTTTAGCATCTAAGGTGGAGCGCCACACCTACCAGCTCCTTACTTTACCGCGGAGATCCCTGTGCTACTCATACGCTGGGTTGGCGAGGACCGGTATCGAACTAGGAACCTTGTGGTTTCTAGCCGAACGCTCTACTACCGACTGAGCTAACCCGAAAAGATCATATATAACCTACTATTTGCCCAGAGCTGGCAGCCGAATAGTAGAATACATATCTTTCCCAAGGCTCTTACCTCAATGTAAAATTCTAACATTCTCGTCAAGGATTTGAACTCGGGTCACTCCGTCCATCTCCTATGACGATTCGATGTACACCTATGTGTGTCTGTGCTGTTTCTGTGTGTTTCCGTGTGTGTGTGTGTGGTTGTACATGAATTCATCATCTTTATTTCTCTGGAGAAGGATAAGATATCATCCATGTTAGTAATCTCAAACAGCCCCTATTATTTGTGTTGAAATATTTATTTCTGATCGGAGTAAACTCCACACTCCATGAGGATATGTTTTGAAATGTGAGGTCTTTTGTAAAGTCTGTTGAGTGGCCTATGCGATATCAGCCGAACAGCGAGGATTTATGCTCTTTTCTAGCGCTACACCAGGGAGATTGTTTGTTGATGTTTAGCCCCATACTTTAGCTCCCAGATGCTTTACGATCATGCAACCCACAAAGATTAATTTACGCACATCAATGAGTTTCGGGTAATTATGAGAAGTTTCGTCCCGTCCCTGCCTCCGAAATTGCTGCCGGTGAAATTTCAAATAACACCCAACTATGCCGCTACAGCGGTGTTACTTGAAAGAAAACAACAACTCAAATGACCCCAACTATCGTATCGGCGCCTATTTGAGGGCGGGGGGGCTCTTTTTGTCTTATTCTTGTTTATTATTTTTTCCATTCGAAAGAAAAAAATTAAACCTTTTTCGTCGTAATTCTAATTTTCTTTTTTTGTCTATCTATATCGTTGTGTTACCTATCTTCTATCTATATCGTTTTGTTTATCTATTTATTACTTGTCGAAAATTCTATCTATCTAGTCTGTTCAAACTATCTAAACAAGAATATGACAAATTTCTATAAATAAACAAGAATTCGACAAATTACGATAATAGAATTCGCAAAAAAGAAAATAAGAATTGACGACAAAAAGGTTTAATGTTTTTTTTCTTTCGAAGGGAAATAATTAGACAAAAAAGAGCCCCGCCCTCAAATAGGCGCGATCGAAGTTGGGGTTGTTATTTGAGTTGGTTGTTTTCTTCAAGTACACGCTGTAGCGGCAATAGTTGGGGTTGTTATTAAAGTTCACCGGCGCAATTTCGAGGCAGGGGAGCGGAGACTTTCTCAAAAATTACCAGTATTCGTACATCGTTTTATCAAAGGATTCAGCCACAAAACGGACTCATCCACTTGGAGGGATTGGCTACAAATTCACCCGGCATCTTGGAGGAACTGTACACACTTAACATAACTCAGATACACCTATCGTATTTTGCTTATTGCGTTTCAACCTAGCGGCAGTTCTTAGTACGCTTTTCTGCCACCCCACCCCTTACAGCCAGATTGAGATGTTTCATTAATTTCAATCACATGAGATATAAAAGTCCTTGTCAACCGGATAAGTCAGACTCCTGTATTAATCGGACCTCAAGATTGCTTGTTTATGTGTCAATAATTAATAGTTAATTAAATGGATAAGCCTCGTTTATATGTCGAAGTATAAGTAAGAATAAGGGCTGTGGGGGCGTTTTTTCATTTAAATAGGTTGTAGATAACGTCAGCAGTGCGTTCGATGATAATTACACACTCATAATACACGTCTGCATACAACTCAATAAATATCTATCTATGTATATATTAATATATATATATGTGTGTGTGTGTTTATGTATGTGTTGTGTGTGTGTAAGTATGTGTGTGTGTGTGTGTGTGTGTGTATTTGTGTGTGTGTGTTGATATCAAAACAATAGAGTGTCAAATAACTTCAACATAAATTACGCACTTTCGTACACACGCATAGATATACCTATATCCTCCTCCCTTGCTCTCTCTCTCCTCTCTCTTCTCTCTCTCTCTCTCCTCTCTCTCTCAATATATATATGTGTTTGTGTGTTTGATATGAGAGGTATTAGATGAGGAACTGATTGTGTGGTTAACACACACACACACACACACACACACACACACTACACACAATTTCAAAAGTTAATATTTCATAAATAAAAAATCCCCCTCTCTTTATATATATTATATATATATGTGTGTGTTAATATATATTTTGTTGTACATTTATAAAAGTTGGTTTGAGAACACATAGCAGAGAAACCAGCTAACCATGCGCCTTTGTTAATTTTCACACTACTAATATATCTCTCTCTCTCACTCTCAACTCTCTCTCTCTCCATGTATAATTATAATATATATCATACATAGTGTAGAGAGCGAGGAGAGAGGAGAGAGAGAGACGAGAGAGAGAGAGTGAGCGAGAGAAGGAGAGAGAGATAATAAGGACATGAAAGTCATTTACCATTTACTAAATGACAAAACTAAGAAAATATTGTGAAATAGATTCCTTCAATAAAAAATATCTATTTAAAGAAAAATATTTATAACTTCCCCAAATATAGTTTACAGCGAGACGGAGAGTGGTCAACAATCTGATAAATTTGTGAAGAATACTGCTTACATTTGCCAAAAGGGTTAAAATAGGCAACATAATGTAAATATATGGCGCAAAAAGTTCATTTTCATGCATAATACAAAAGAGACGGATGATGATTACCTTTAGCTTATGAGAAGAAGAAAGAGATTCTTCTCTCTCATCTCTCCTCTCTCTCTCTATCTCTCCTCTTCTCTCTCGCGCTCTTTCTCCCCTCTCTCTTTCACTCACTCAGTCACTCCTCACAGCATCTCTTACTTCAATACCCTCTCTCGAAGGTCTAGTAAAAGCAAACACATCAATTTATTATTTGAGATATATTTATAAAAAGAAGTGACAACCCGGCGTCACTGGGTAGAAGAGAAACGAAAACAACAAAACAAACAAGCAACAAACACTCCCAAAACAAAAAATAAGTGTAATGGTTAGCAAGTTAAGTCTTGCAGATCCGTAACTACTAAAAGCGGTCTGACTCCTCGCTGATTGCCACATAAAAATCACACATAAAAAAAGATCTTTATTTCATCCGGATGAAAGAACACCATTGTTTGCGCTTTCATATGATTGTTGACTTAAGATCATACATCTTTTAAGAAATCAAGCTGTTTTAAATGATTAAATAGTTCGTGAATATAAGTGACATCTTTATAATTGTACAAAAAGCTAGATTCATACAGTGAACGTGTGATGTATTAGTTAATCGTTAACTTTTATTATGGAATTTCTACTGAACAAACATACATACATAAAAAACACAACTGCTCTTATATATACTAGCAAATATATGCACCCCGGGCAAGTATTTAAGTTTTGAATAATAAATATAATAAATTGAAAGGCTATGAACGACAAGAAGCAGATAA
>CM042149.1:122489850-122512350 GCA_023376005.1 Doryteuthis pealeii
GACTCTCTTCTCTCTCTCTCTCTTCTCTCTCTCTCTCTCTCTCTCTCTCTCTCTTGTGTTCTTTAATTCTTACTTTAGAAATTATCATTTGATTTAATTTATTTGTTTTTTTCCTTCTCTTTCTTCTCTCTCTCCCCTTCTTTTTTCTTGCTTTTTCCTGTTGTAATCCGCAATTATCATAGTTTAAAACGAAAATAATAGGAAGAACCACCAAATCAAAGATAAGTAAGAAGTTTTACTAAGAAAGATGCAGAGGTTAACCGAGTTAATTAAATTTTCAAAGGTGAATTTAACAAGTCTGTGAGATTCGTTGTTTCTCTCTTCCGAGGTCTCGTCAGATATAATTATTGGAAAAGCAGACGATTCATTCCACATCTAGGTATACATAACCACATTAATGTACAAGCGACGTGTAGCCGTAACGCTTATCATCATGCGAAAATGGAATCGGTCATCCCAGTTTAAATAGGATCAGTGACCCGGTTTGAAATGAATCGTTGAGCCGAGTCTCAATTTCCTAGCGAAAGAATTGAATTTAGCTGTCCTCCTTCCAATTATGTTGGGTCTATTTAGCATAGGTAGGCAAACAGTTTCTAAATTCTTAAACCGCACGCTAACCTAAGCTAAATAACCAGGGATCACCAAACTTTTTTTTCACGGTGAGACGGATATTGAAAAAATAACGAGGTGGGGCCACATTAATATTGTGTTTCATACTACTAATTCAGAACGAAGGCTGGAAAAAGATATAAAATAATTTATCTTTCCACGTTATGTTTATAGATGAGTGGTGCTTAAGATGCACAATACAAAGTTAACCAACATTTTTTATTTTCAAAACATATCGCAAGAATGCAACTTAGCCAGAAAGTGAGATTTGTGAAACTGAAGCTTTCAAGAGATCAGTCAGTGTTTGGTTTAGAATTGCTACATCCAATCAATTGAATTGGCTTTTTAGAATTAATTTAAATCTTCTGAATTCAACCTGTTAAACTCGCTTAATAAATTGAACTTGTGTCACTCCTGCTCGTGCGGAGGGTTGATAAATATATATATATATTATATATATATATATATATATATATATATATATTTATATAATCCAGATAGTCCAGAGAAGAAATCTTCCTTACGACATAGGAGTTTTTTTAAACAACCTGTCGCGTTTGAGAGCTCAATGGGTGCTCTTATTGTTAGAGTCACAGAGCAATTATAAGTAAAGAAATAACAAAAGACTTAGAGATTTTGACATTATAAGCTCCCGAAATAGGCTCTCTCTCTCTCTCTCTCTTCTCTCTATATATATATATATATATATATATATATATATATATTTATATATATATATATTATTATATATATTGAGGGTTATAATAGTGATCACCACTTCAATGGATGGAATGAAAGGATATTAAAATGTTTATTAGTAAAACAAGGGCCCTTTGTCCGGCTGTTTGTCAGTTATACACCCGGAATCAATTAAAATCAAGTTGAAAACAAATTTTTGCACATTGATGGATATTGGAAGGATAACTAAGGAACGGTTTGATAAGAGGGGGTGGAGGGCGAAAAAAAAACTAAGAAAAGGCCTTGGTGTGACTTGATGGGGTTTCTTAGTTTGTAAGTGTGTGTAGATGCCCACTCCTATTTATAGACTCGACCGATAACCATTATCATACTCTTGGCCAATCACTGGCAGTACTCTGCTGCTGATTCATAACTTATCGGGCTCTACTGGTCATAACTACTCATAACTGCTTTGAACCTTTCTGTGGACGACGGAGCATAGGGATTAAATCACTGGACCTTAACTACGCAGGATTTTAGGACTTATACACAGGATTGGACTTATCACTTACCAAGGATTTCCATAACTCAGGACTATACTTACTCTAAGCCCTTTCACTGGCCAAGGATTGCATTTAAAACTTAACACCATCCAGTCATAAAATTTTATACACTTGACTTTAATTGATTCTGGTGTATAACTTGACAAGCACGGACGAAAAGGGGCCCTGTTTTACTAATACACATTTTTTTATCCTTTCATTCCATCCATTTGAAGTGGATGATTACTACGATAACTCTCAATATATTAATAAAATTTGCCTGCTACCAAAAATTTATTTAATATATTATATAATATATATAATTATATATTATATTATATATATATATTGAGTAAGTCAACAGTGTTGTTTTGAAAATGACGAAGGCCAACAATTTGTGGGAGATTATGTGCTAATTATTTAAAGTCATGCCTAATTTTGTTAATTAATTATTATATCTAATGAATTAGGCGTGCATACCGGTTTAAATTGTAAAGCGTAAACAAATCGAGAAAAAGTCATCTCTGTATGTACATTTCAGCTCTTGGCCTCAATCAGCAGAGCTATAGAGCAGTGCAGTGCATATATTATATATATAATATATAACTTATATATTATATATATATATATATAAGTGTGTCTGGTAAATCCTTGCGGAGAGAAAAAAACCCAGCAGAAAGTTGATTGTAAAAATATACTACCAAACATCAACCAGGAAGAAAAAACATTTTTTGAAAAAAAGAATAAGAACCAGACTATTCAGTACCACAAAAAATATCATTGGTACAGTATTTGGCCAAAGAAAAAAACAATTTATATGTATATATATGTATATAAGATATATATATATATTCATATAATCGCTAGGAGAAGTCTAATAAGTAAAAAGTGTCGATACCTAAGAGAGTCCAATAATAAAGATAATCTAATGAGTCAGACGAACCTACTAATAGTTTCGCATAAGCTCTTTCAGGGCTAAAATCTGACTCATAGATTTTAGCCCTGAAAGAGCTTTATGCGAAACTAATTAGTAGGGTTCGTCTGGACTCATTAGATATATCTTATAATATATTATATATAATATATATAATATATTATTTTTATATATATTTTATCGTAGATCCGTATGTAAGCGTTCAGTGGTAAAACAGCGCTGTAGTTGAAATGTTGATATCTTATTCGGCGAGGGCAATGTTTCAAGTAGTGGACGTATAAGCATCCCGTGCGTGCGTGCCTATGCGTGGCGACGTACTATTCTTGCCATAACTGTGAACACGATATAAGAATATAAGTTGCAAGCGTGACGTTTTATCTTATCTTATTTATTCTTACTTATTTGTAAGCTTATTCTTTCCTTTCTTTCTATTGGCTCGTTGTGTTTTATATATCTATTAATTTTCTTTTCCACACCCCCGCCCTCATACTGCGCCGCCGTATGCGCAGAGTTAAATGTCTTATCTGACATATAGTCAGTGAAGACGTGCAAGTCGCAAAAATAACAGTCTTTCAATGTTTCGCTCGGGCTATTTTTGAGTGTTTGCTAATTTTCTTGTTGGGGATTCGATAATTCTATCAAAGCACGTGCCACGAAAATCGTGACGTTTCTTTCTTTCTTTCTTTCTTTCTTTCTTTCTTTTTCGTTTTTTCTTTAATTTTTTATTCTTTCGTTGTTTTTTTTGTGTGTGTGTGTGTATGTTTTAAAATTTTCATACTTTCTTTCCCTTTCTTACCTTAGGGAAGAAGCCAAGTGCAAAGAACGTGTTAAAATGCGCATGCGTGAAATCAGCGACACCTTTGCTCGGAAGTAATTCTATTAGGAAAGCTGACGTATTTGTTCTTTTCTTCCGTGATTCAGAAATTCCTTCCGAGCACAGGTTTTTGTCGCTGATTTTCACGGCATTGCGCTACACGTTCTTGCACTTGCTTGCTTCCCCTAAGGTAAGAAAGGAAAGAAAGAGAAAAATTTAAAAACATACACACACACACACAAAAACAACGAAAGAAAAAAAATAAAGAAAAAAACAAGAAAGAAAGAAAAGAGAAGAAGAAAGAAAGAACGTCACGATTTTTCGTGCACGCTTTGTATAGAATTATCGAATCCCCAAACAAGAAATAATTAGCAACCTCAAAAATAGCGAGCGTACATTGAAGACTGTTATTTTGCGACTTGCACGTGCTTCACTGACTATATGTCAGATACAGACATTAACCTCTGCGCATACGGCGGCGCAGAAATAGAAGGGCGGGGGTGTGAAAAGAAAACTTTAATAGATATATAAAACACAACGAGCCAATAGATTAAGAGAAAGGAAGAATAGCTACAAATAAGATAGATAAAATAAAGATAAGATAAAACGTCACGCTTGCAACTTATATTCTTATACTGTTGCTTCACCAGTTATGGCAAGAATAGTACGTACGCCACGCATGCACGCCACGCACGGATGCTTATACGTCCACTACTTGAAACATGCCTCCCCGATAAGATATCAACATTTCAACTACAGCTGCTTGTTTTACACTGCCGCTTTACTACGGAAAAATCTTACGATAAAATATATATAAAATAATATATATATATATATATATATATATATATATATAAAGATAATCTAATGAGTCAGACGAACCCTACTTTAGTTTCGCATAAAGCTCTTCAGGGCTTAAATCTAAGAGTCAGATTTTAGCCCTGAAGAGCTTTATGCGAAACTATTAGTAGGTTCGTCTGACTCATTAGATTATCTTTATTATTGGCTCTACTTAGGTATCGAGCACTTTTTACTTATTAGCTTTTCTCCTAGCGATTATATGAATATATATATATATCTTATTACATTATATACATATAAATTGTTTTTTCTTTTGGCCAAATACTGTACCAATAGATTATTTTTTGTTGGTACGAATATCTTTGGTCTTTTCTTTTTTTTCAAAAAATGTTTTTCTTCCTGGTTGATGTTTGGTAGTAATTTTTACAATCAAACTTTCTGCTGGTTTTTTCTCTCCGCAAGGATTTACCAACACACTTAGTATATATTATATATATATATATATTATATTATATATATATATTTATATATGCACTGCCCTGTCTATAGCTCTGCTGATGAGGCCTAATGAGCTGAAATGTAACATACAGAGATGACTTTTTTCTCGATTTTGTTACGCTTTACATTTAAACCGGTATGCACGCCTAATTCATTAGATATTAATTAATTATATTAACAAATTAGGCATGACTTTAATAATTAAGCACATAATCTCCCACAAATTGTTGGGCTTCGTCATTTTCAAAACACACTGTTTGACTACTTCAATATATATATATATATATATATATATATATATATATAGTATATATATATATATATTTTAAATAAATTTTGTACAGGCAAATTTATATAATATTATTGAGAGTTATCGTAGTAATCACCACTTCAATGGATGGAATGAAAGGAATAAAAAAATGTGTATTAGTAAAACAAGGGCCCTTTCGTCCGGTGCTTGTCAAGTTATACACCCAGAATCAATTAAAAGTCAAGTTGTAAACAAATTTTTGACATGGATGGTGTTAAGTTTTTAAATGCCATCCTTGGCCAGTTGAAAAGGGCTTAGAGTAAGTAAGTCCTGAGTTATGGAATCCTCTGGTAAGTGAATAAGTCCTATCCTGTGTATAAGTCCTATCCTGCGTATTGTTAAAGGTCCAGTGATTTAATCCTATGTCCGTCGTCCACGAAGGTTCAAAGCAGTTATGAGTAGTTATGACCAGTAGAGCCCGGTATAAGTATTGTATCAGCAGCAGAGTACTGCCAGTGATTGGCCAAGAGTATGATCAGATGGTTATCGTCGAGTCTATAAATAGGAGTGGGCATCTAGCACACACCTTACAAAACTAAGAAACCCCCATCAAGTCACACCAGGCTTTTCTTAGTTTTGTTTTCGTCCTCCACCCCCTCTTATCAAACCGTTTCCTTAATCCTTCCATATCCATCCATGTCAAAAATTTGTTTTCAACTTGACTTTTAATTGATTCCGGGTGTATAACTTGACAAACACCGGACGAAAGGGCCCTTGTTTTACTAATAAACATTTTTTATTCCTTTCATTCCATCCATTGAAGTGGTGATCACTATTATAACCCTCAATATATATATATAATATATATATATATATATATATATATATATATATATATATATATATATATATAGAGAGAGAGAGAGAGAGAGAGAGCCTATTTCGGGAGCTTATAATGCAAAATCTCTAAGTTTTTGTTATTTCTTTACTTATAAATTTGCTCTGTGACTCTAACAATAAGAGCACCCATTGAGCTCTCAAACTGCGACAGGTTGTTTAAAAAAAACTCCTATGTCGTAAGGAAGATTTCTTCTCTGGACTTCTGGATTATATATATATATATATATATATATATATATATATATATATATATATATATTTATCAACCCCTCCGCACGAGCAGGATGTGACACAAGTTCAATTTATTAAGCGGAGTTTAACAGGTTTGAATTCAGAGATTTTAAATTAATTCTAAAGCAAATCAATTGATTGGATGTAGCAATTCTAAACCAAACATTGACGATCTCTTGAAACTTCAGTTTCACAAATCTCACTTTCTGCTAATGTTGCATTCTTCGATAATGTTTTGAAAATAAAAAAATGTTGGTTAACTTTGTTATTGTGCATCTTACACCACTCATCTATAAACATAACGTGGAAAGATAAATTTTATTTTATATCTTTTTCTCAGACCTTTCGTTCTGATTAGTAAGTATTGAACACAATATTAATGTGGCCCGCACTCGTTATTTTTTCAATTATCCGTCTCACCGTGAAAAAAAGTTTGGTGATCCCTGGTTATTTAGCTTAGGTTAGCGTGCGGTTTAGAATTTAGACTGTTTGCCTACCCTATGCTAAATAACCCAACTATAATTGGAGGAGGACAGCTAAATTCATTCCTTTCGCTAGGAAATTTGAACTCGGCTCACCGATTCCATTTCAAACCGGGTCACTGATCCTATTTAAACTGGGATGACCGATTCCATTTTCCATGATGATAAGCGTTACGCTAACGTCGCTTGTACATTAATGTGTGTCATGTAGTACCTAGATGATGAGAATGGAATCGTCTGCTTTTCCAATAAATTATATCTGACGAGACCTCGGAAGAGAGAAACAACGAGATCTCACAGGACTTGTTAATTCACCTTTGAAAATGTTAATTACTCGGTTAACCCTGCATCTTTACTTAGTAAAACTTCTTACTTATCTTTGATATTGTTGTGTTTCTTCCTATTATTTCGTTGTTAACTATGATATTCGGATTACAACAGGAAAAAGAAAGAAAAAAAAGAGAGGGGGAGAGAGAGAAGAAAGAGAAGGAAAAAAGACAAATAAATTAAATCAAAATTGATAATTTCTAAGTAAGAATTGAAAGAACACAGAGAGAGAGAGAGAGAGAGAGAGAGAGAGAGAGAGAGAGAGAGAGAGAGAGGTCAAAGAAAAAGAGTGAGAGAAGAGAGTCAAAGAAAGATGGAAGAGAGAAAGAGAGTCAAAGAAAAGAGAGAGAGAAGAGAGAGAGAGAGTCAAAGAGAGAGAGAGAGAGAGAGAGAGAGAGAGAGTCAAAGAAAGAGAGAGAGAGAGAGAGAGAGAGAGAGAGTCAAAGAAAAGAGTGAGAGAGAGAGAGAGAGGTCAAAGAAAGAGAGAGAGAAAGAGAGAGAGAGAGTCAAAGAAAGAGAGAGAGAAAGAGAGAGAGAGAGAGAGAGTCAAGAAAAGAGAAGAGAGAGAGAGAGAGAGAGAGAGAGAGAGTCAAAGAAGAGAAAGAAGAGAGAAAGAAAGTGTCGACACCAAAATAATCCAACACTGGGCTTTTAAACCTTGGTATGGCAACCAGTCTTGGAGAAGGATAACTCTCCACTTAAGATATTGACCTTGTGCTACATCCTACTCGTGTGGAGGTGTTGGTAAATATGAAAAGTAAAATTGGTGGAGTGGCCTATGCTCCTTATCAGCCGGACTCTATCCGATTTTCGCCAGCGCCTCACCAGGAAGATTATTTTTGCTGAAGTGTAGCGCCACACCTACCATCAGCTCCACACTCATCAAATTCGTAAATCTGTGCTATTTATGCGTTGAGTTGGCGGGCACCAGTATCGAACTCGGAACCTTGCGATTTCTAATAGGGTACTCTAGCTACTGAGCTACACTGTATACATACACAAAACCTTTTCTAGTTTTTCTATAAGCCGAACTTTAGTTCTTTATAAATGCCATTTTTTTCTTCGAGTAATAATTTGCATGTTTAATGATTTCAGACTATAAAAAACAAAAAAACAACAAAAAATAAAAAAAATAAAATAAAAAAAAATAAAATAAATTCAAGGGTTAGACATGATTTTATTATATGAGTCGAAAATAAAAGCCAGTAAAAGTCGAAAATAAAATCCGCCTTGGCTTTACAATTAATTACCATTAAAGAGAATGACATTCTGAAAAAGCAATGTGTATCGCTGGTTTCTGAAATTCCGGGAAGATGTGTGTCCTCCAAAACGAAGACAGCAGAGTGTCTCCAAGAGAAGTTGCGAATGGTAGAGCATCCGCTTATACTATACTAATACTATTAGTAAATCCTGTGATAAGAAAAACCCCGGCAAATAATTTGTTAGTAAAAAATATACTACAAAAGATTGCCTGTGAAAAATAAAAAAATAAAATACCAAAAGAGTCGAACCAAACGAAAATAATCGATTAACACTATATCACTTAGCCAAAAGAAAAAATATACGTGCCGTTAAGTTTGCTTAAAGCTAAAATATAAAGAGTTTTCGATATCTAAGTAGAGAAAATAGTAATATTTACACCCCCATATATATATATATATATATATTATATATATATATATATATATATATATATATATATATATTTAAAAATAAGTGTATTTTGTCAGCATTTTTCTTTTATACAAGTTTTGTTGAACTGTACAGACAATTCCTGTCGAACAAGTTTTTGGTTGATCCTTTCTAATTTTCGAGCCATCTTTTTAGTGTCGGGGTGGAACTGGTTTAACATGTTCTCAAATGCTTATAATTTTCCACCTATCCTCCTTCCACTATACCCCTCCCCTTCTCACAACTTGCCCCCCCCCCTCCAACAAAAAGTCACTACTGCACTGCTCGCTCGAACCACTACCATTCCTACAACCTCCCACTACCAATTGTTACTACCTCGCACTTCTAATTCCTAGCTACTACCTGTTCTCGATAAAAACAAGACACGAAACCATACCATCGTTTCCTACCTGATGATGGCAAACTGTATTGCCGAAAGCGCTCGTTTTAAAACTTTTGGTGGACTGTTACACCAGTTAAACCCCGACACTAAAAAGATGGCCCGAAAATTAGAAAGGATCAACCAAAAACTTGTTCGACAAGAATTGTCTGTACAGTTCAACAAAACTTGTTATATATATATATATATATATATATATATATATATATATATATAAAGTAATATTAATCCTAATGAGACAGGTCTACTAAAAGTTTCGCATACTAGCTCATCAGGGCAAGAATCAGACTCTCTTGAGTCAGGTTTTTGCCCTATTGAGTTAGTAAGCGAAACTGTTAGTTGGTAGACCTGACTCATTAGAATTAATATTACTATATATAAATGAATAAAAAAAATCTATACAAGGAGTGTCAAAAAAGATTTTTGCTACTTTTTGATAACTTGCATTCTGAGAAAAAAGTTCCATTCTTTAATTTTTGCGAATACAAGGTGTGTCAAAAACGTACACAGTTTAAAGATGTATGTACCAAGATAGAAATGAACAATGAATGGAACTTTAGTTTTTCCGAATAAAGGTGTCTCAAAAAGTACAAAATATCTCGCTACTTTTTGACATAGCTTGTATGTAATATATATATATATATATATATTGAAGGCAATTACAATGCGTATAGAATAAAATGAAATAGTGTCCAATGTCTAATCAGCTTCGAAGTATCTTCATCTTCAAAGACTGTTTTTGAAATGGACGCGGTCTTGTGTGTTTTTTGTTTTGGACGTTATACATTGAACATCACGGACACAACACACACACTAACACCTGTTTCCTGAAACTACAACATTTCAGCGAGACAATCAGCAAATAAATACGCAGGGCTAGAGGAGCTAGATATCCAACTAGCCCACTCTGGACCCACACTACGCCAACACCTAACGAAAAACATAACAATATTATTACAGCATACACACTAGCCAACTGCCCAATAAGAGATCCAAATATATGCCACAAAATTTACACCATTCATCGTTTAACTTGCTCTAAATGTCTTAATCTTTATATAGGAAGTACAATCAGACCCTTTCACATTAGAATTAAAGAACATATCCACACACGTGCATCCTCATTCCATAAACGTTTAATCAAATGCAAAAATAAGAACAATAATTTTTGCATTAAAATAGAGACAATAATACGCAACGTTGGTAATCTCAGAATTAGAGAAGGTTTATTCATAGCTAAGTTACACCCTCGCATAAATAGTAGGTTATAATTAAACGCCGAATATATAATTAATTAACATACGCATTCCATAAATACACACGTAAAAATATAAAAAATATAGAATGAAATTGAAATTGATTGAACAATGGAAATCACGTCTCTTCTGCGTGGCGTTCTAACAACCCACGTGACGAGTGTTTATAACGTCCAAAACTAAAAAACACACAAGACCGCGACCATTTCAAAAACAGTCTCTGAAGATGAAGTTTCTTCGAAATTAATTAGACATTGGACACTATTTTATTTTATTTTATTTGTAATTGCCTTCAAAATATAAATGATAATATACTTTACTTAACAATGCTTCAAGCAAATTATCAAATACTATTATATATATATATATATATATATATATAATATATATATATATATATATATATATATGGGTTTGTATGTGTCTCTGTGTGTGTATGTGTGTGTGTTGTATGTGTTTGTATGATAATCAAATACAAATTTCTTCAATGAACATCTATAATTCAATGTATATAATATACACTTATGGAGTCGAGGCAAAAAATATGTAATATGTATTATTCAGAGGTCCGAAGATGCGAGCATAATTGTCTGTGTTTTTCAAACCAACTGCCTGTGGGTTTTGAGAGCCTCCGCCAAACCCTTACCTTTATTTTTTTACATCGATCTAATGTCAAGTAATCTCCCCAGGGAAACCAAACTTCATAAAAGAAATAATTGTCTGGGGCAAACGAAGACATTACTCGCTTATTGCTTATTTATTTATTTACTTATTTATTTATTTATTTGTATATTTTCTTTTTTTTCTTCGTTTTTATATCTTTTTGAATTTTATTTACTCTTTGTTCCAGAATTTATTTTGCTCAGATTCAATTAGAATCCACTGGTTTGTATGTTCATTTCTGTTTCAAAATGTCTTCTTTTTTTTTATTGAACACCCTTATCCCCCACTCCCTCGGGCACGTGCACTATCTTTCTCGTCTCTATTTTTGTACTGCTCCTGAAGTAACACTACTACTACTACTACTACTACTACTAATAATAATAATAATAATAATAATAATAATAGTCATTGTATTGTTTACATTTTTCATTCAGACCCCAATGCCAGAAGCAATGCAATAGGTAAGTTTCTTTTTTTCTTCTTCTAATACCAATAATCGGTTTGGTTTGTTTTGTTTTGTTTTACGGCATATCAACCTCGGTGGGTCATTTAATGCCGACAAAGTTGTTAAATAAATTCATTCTTAATGCATAATACAATTTTGTTTATCAACTCATGTTTTTCTATTTAACCCATACATGGGACCCTAGCAGGTACTACCACTCCGGGTCAGAGTGGACCAGGGAGCAATGGTGATGAAGGGGCACTCCACATACCCCAAACCTCCAGAACTGGAACCTCACCACCAGATAAAGTTTAACGTCATTCCCAGGACATGTATACCCTCAGCCACCTCCTTCTAGCACCGATTTTATAAGAAGGATTAGGGGTTGCGATAAGAGCAATAGGTTTTGGGCAATCATATAGGAGGTAGGGCTTGACATGGCTAGTCGATTGATCGTAGGGGGTCTCTCCGACCGCCCGTCTAGCCCAAGAAAAGCCTAAAGTGGAATATTGCAAGTCATGGTCTGCTCAGTCACCTGGGCTCTATCATTAAGCATCCTCAACCACCGCCTTCTAGCACCCAAACGATAAGAAGGATTGGGGGTTGCCATTAGGGCAATAAGGTTGGGGCAATCATAAGCTGAATAAAAATGTGTTGTCTATTCATACTCTAGTCCCTCTTACCAATCTGAGATTTTTTAAAGGTAGGTCATGTCGAAAGCGCCGGTTCCCGGTAGATCATCGGAGTTAAGCAATAGGTGACCAATTAAGCAACAGCAACAAGGATTATTTTATGCCTAGAGATGAGGGAAATCGCATATATTGTATATTAACACGTTTTACACGCAGAAGGTGGTGAGAATGGTTACATGCGCAGGGGAGATAGTTTTGTTTATTCTTCAACTCTTCTATCAGCAGTCAACGACTGAAAATATTTTATTATTTCTAATACATTTATAATATAGAAAACTTATTGGTAAACGCTTGCGGCATGAAAAAAAAACACGGCAAATAGCTTGATAGTAAAAATATACTACGAAACTTCACCTGGGAAAAAAATGATAAAAAGAAAACAACAAAAGGGTCGGAGCAACCGAAAATAATCGATTAATACTATAATACTTGGCCAAAGAAAAAAGATTATATAAACTAGTACAAAATAAAAAATACCCTCCGGGCGATGTAAAAATAGTTTTTTTAAAAACATATCGCCTGAGTGGGAGTAAAAAATTCAATGTCAGCGAGTTTGTACCCTAAGTAAGTAAAATCATCAAATTCATTAAAGGATTAAAAAATAAAACACTTTGAAATGTAAACTTTAAATATGTATTAAAATAAAACAAACTATATATAAATATATAATACCAGTCATGTATTTATTAAAACTTGTTTTAAAAAAAACCCAATGAGGACTGTCTTATGTTGCATGTTCAAATTTTGAGTGTATTCATTCTCTTATGACGATTTTTGGTAATGTGACGTAAGCAGTGACGTAATTTCTGTTACAGACAAAAACCGGAAGCGAATCTCCATTATTGATACTAGCAAATATATGCACCCTCCGGGTGCAAGTATTTTAGTTAAATTTTATAATAAAATATGATATTAAATTAGAAAGGCTAATGAAACTGAATAAGAATGTAGATAAAAAGATTTGGAACAGAGGGGGTATGATTGAAAATAGAACAACTTTGAAACTAACTCTTCCATCATTTTCCGTTACTCCCGTCTTTCATTGGTAAATTTTCCTAATTAAACTGTTTAGTTAAATAGGAAGTAAAGGATAAATTACAGTTATTTCTTTTTGTTAAGGGATTTCTTTTTAGATTTATTGAAGAGAATTTTGCTCATATTCAATAAGATAAAACTAAACAATTAGAAATCAATAATATTAAGCCCATATTTATTAAAATCAAATTTTTTAAGATCAATATGCAAATTAGCCTTCCCATTCACACTGTAAACCGCTGTTTTGTTGTATATATAAATACAACTGCATGTTTTTTGCATGTAGATATGGTCAACAGTCTTAATGATGTAAAACAATTTTATTAATAATTGAGGTTTAAATAAAAATAAAATCATGGAGAATGGAATGCAGATAACTAAAGGGAATTGTGATTTGTATAGTAATATAGTTTCGGTTACAGACAGAAAAACATACAATCTCCATTATAATAAGATATATATATATATATATATATATATATATATATATATATATATATGAAAAAAACAAAAACAAAATAAACCGCTAGAATTATCTAAAGCTAACATGTAAAAATTGCTCAATTCATAAGCAGAGCAAATAATAAAGTTAAACCTAATGAGTAAGATATATTTACTAATAGTTTCGCTTAGTAACTCATCAGGTCAAGATTCTTGCCCTGATGAGCTACTAAGCGAAACTATTGGTAGGTATATCTGACTCATTTGGTTTAACTTGATATATATATATATATATATATATATATATATTATATATAATATATATGTGTGTGTGTGTGTGTGTGTGTTGTTGTGAGTGTGTGTGCAATTTCATTCAAGAAATAAGATGAATTTTGCCCAAGGAGTTATCATTAGTAAGCACTGTTTACAGATGCATTTTTCCAAGAAAACAAATAGAGATGTATCCTTTCCTGTCCCAGTCGACTGATAGTGCTCTTCTTTACTGAACGCTGAATCTAGGAATGTTTCCTTATCTGGAGTCAGTATTCAGTGTATTCCTACTCCATGGACAGTAGGGTAGATCGATTTTTAACTTTAAAAAAAAATATCGAATTCTCTCAAACAGCAAAAGAAACACGGTCAGAATGAACCAACTTACAAGGGCAATGAAAGGGTTACTCCACACTTTCCCAGATCTCCCCAACTGGAGATGAGACAAATCGTTTCCACACTATGCAATACGGTACGCCGCTACGTCACTAGATGTACTTATGTGCGCTCTGAAAATACAAACAAAAAATCAAGAAAACTCAAATGCTTCCTACCGTAGCAAACATTCTGATTAGATCGGAATAGAATTAGTTTTATTGTCCATCATTACGCACAGAGGATTATATAGTTCTATTTTTAGAATGTAATTAATCCGATATTCGTTTTAAATAAGGGAAAAGAAGAAGAAGAAATGGTTTCTCTGTAGAGGGAACGAGGATTTAAGCCAATCTAGGAGGAATAACCAATTGCTCACTTAAATATTTTATTTATAAATATAATTGAACTTTTAAGTCATTTTTTTCAAGACCCACTCATAGTTTGTGCATTTAGGGTATATAAGTTAGATACGCTAGAAACCATTTTAAATTATATTTTATTACATTTCGTAAATGAAGAATAAGTTTTAATGGTTTAAATGTTAGAATTTCTAACCTGTATTAGGCATAAACGATTCCTGTTGAACTTTTAAGTCATTTTTTTTTGAAGACCCACTCATAGTTTGTGCATTTAGGGTAAATAACTTAGATTCCCTAAAAACTATTTAAAATTATATTGTATTACATATCGTACATAAAGAATAAGTTTTAATGGTTTAAATGTTACAATTTCTAAACTGTATTAGGCATATATATATTTACCAACACCTCCGCACGAACAGGATGTGACACAAGGTCAATTTCTTAAGCGGTGTTCCACGGGTTTGAATTCAGACTGTTCCTTCTTCTAGACCAGTTGCCTAACCAAGGTTAAAGAGCCCGGTCTGCCCTACTATTTATTCATAGCTGTAGGGAGAGTAGGATTCATACATTTCCCATGGGTATTAGCGCTAAGCGAAATTACAACATCCAGGATTTGAACTCGGGGCGACGAGTCCATTTCCCATGACTTTAACCATTACACCACGCTCTTCCTGTATTAGTCATATACGTTTCTCTTGATTTTAAGATAGTCACACGTGGGAATAGAACTTCATTAGAAGTTTTATTTAATCTTTGTTATAGTTATAGTGTCACTCAATTTATGTAAAATTTGTTTGTCCCTTTTTCCACGTGTACTTATGAAAATGTTTGTTTAATTGCAGTTTTCTCAGCTACATATGTCTATGAATGGAATAAACTGTATTTTTACAATGATTCGGATTTGTCAGTTCTCTCAAGCCTAACAAATTTCGGGCCTACTGTGGTCACAACGTTTGTTGAGATACCCATAGTGATCCTTTTATGTTTATTTTTGTAATGCCTCCTTGGACATATTCCCCTTCTTTCTGTCTTCTCACATCAACCTTTAATAAAAAGGGGAAAAACGAAAAAGAACCTTTGCACAGAATATATGAATAAGTAGAGTTTGCGGAGTGGCCTATTGTACGAATCAGGCGAACAGCGAAGGAGACTATCCCCTTTTCCAAAACAATAGACCAGGGAGATGTTTAGCGTCTGAAGTGAGGCGCTACACCTATCACCATATTCCCGCTTTACTGTATAGATCCAAGCTATGCTACTAATGCGCTGAGTTGGCGAGGCCGGTATCGAAACGAGAACCTTATAGTTCAATCAATTTATTTAAACTTGAATCAGTGAAACCTTGTATAGACATTGTATATAAACTAACTTTAGGTTTTGACACAGTCATTCGTCAATTAATATGAACTTAACATTTTCTGATAAATGGTTTATTGCTGTGTCATGGACACTGACTTTTCTGCAGAATCATACGTTCACATCCATCTTCCATATTTTGAGCCTGTCGTCTTTCCAGTTAATTCAAATTGACTGTAATCTGAACATTATATATATTACATGATAATGCCGCAAGTGCATCTGGTATTCTCACAGATTGAAGAAAAAAACCATAAAATCTGATGTATTAAAAGATATTGCCGGGGCGCTCTGACATGGTGGCAATGATGCTAAGCCTGGAAAAATATCACTAACGGCGAGTTCTCGTCTGATCTATCTATCAATCAATCTATCTATCTACCTTAGATATATATACGTGTCTGTATATTGACTTTCATTATATATATATATATATATAATATATATATATATATTATAATATATATATATATAATATAAATTATATATTAATATATATATATATAATATATAATATATATATATTATAAATATATTAATATATAAATAGATATATTATATATAGATAGTTTATATAGATACAATATTGTCATATTGTATATATACTATTATATATATATATATATATATATATATATATATATATAATACTGAATTATTGTCAATATATATATATATATATATATATATATATATATATATATATATATATTATGGGAGAATATGTGCTTATTAGAGTCGTTTAATAAAAGTCACAGAAGAGGAATATTAACCTACTCTAACAAAATCGTAAAATCTAAGAAGTCCGTTGGTGTAGGGTTTATGGGATCGGCCTGTCAGCTTGGCAGTCCGGTTTCAAATCACGCACAGGGCGGCCTTCCTATCTATAGCTCTGCTGATGAGGCCTAATAGGCCGAAATGTACATACAGAGATTGATTTTTCTCGATTGTTTAGCCATACATTTAAATAGGCATTCCCGCCTAATTCATTATTAATTAATAATTTCAAAATTAGGTACGACTCTAATTAAGCATATATTCTCCCAAAAATTGTGGCAAAAAAAGCCATTCCAAACATACCTTGTTTACACATATATATATAATATATACTGTGTGTGTGTTTGCGTGTGTCTCAACTATTATGAGCAGCACCTATCACAAACTCACACACCGACCTCCCACACACATATGCATATATATACATATATACATAAATGCATATATCTATATCAATCTATCTATCTATTAATCTCTCTCTCTTTTTCTCTCTCTCTCTCTCTCTCTCTCTCTTCTCTCTCTATATATATATATATATATATATATATTGTATGTTTGTTTGTGTGTGTGTTTCCGTGTCTCAACTATTATGAGCAGACACCTATCACACACTCCCTCACCGACACCCCCACATACGTATGCATATATATACATATGTATACATATATTACATATATATATGCATCTATCTATCTGTCTATCTATCTATCTATCTATACACATATATATAATATATAATATATATATATATATATATATATATATATTATATATATATATATATATCTTTTAGTCTTAATTTGAATGATTGAAAAGACGAAATAAGAAAAATAGTCGTTTTCTTGAGAATGGAATCCACTTTCTCTTGGAAATTAAAATTTGTCAAAAAACAAAACGTCTAAAGTTGGAGAAAAAAAAACTGGACATTTCTCTAAGTGGATTGACAGCTGAATTCGACATTGAAGAGATGGAACCAAAAAAAAAAAAAAAGTCTAAAGTGCCAAGTCCGTCTTTCTTCTGGTGAAGCCGTTTTCGAACAAAAACAATTTCTTTCTTTGCAATATTACGCGGAAATCAACTTCAGTGAAACAAGCAAAAGGCAACGAAGCCTACAACTGAAACGGGTAACGAACGAATGCCAGAAGTCATACAAGGGTTATTTTCTTTTTTTTTTCTTTCTCTCGATTCAAGAATATTTGCTTCTAGAGAAATGAGCATTTTCTAAAAGAATTACCGAGAGTTCTTGAAGACACACAGATCTCAAGAATCACATGTCTTCTACGTGTGAATCTTAGAGGATAATTCAAATGAGGGTAGTCAGATCTGGATTTGTGTTCAAATAAGGAAATACAGGTTGGTCCAGAAAAAAACTTTCATTCTTGATTTAATAAGATGAAATCACTTTCAAATTATTACAAATTTGAACATCCGTAAGAATCACCCCAGATTATGTGTTGAATGTTTTTTAAAAAAATAACAATCAGGCTGAACAGAACTCTGTCATCAAATTCTTCGTGGTTAAGAATTGAAAATCATGTGAACTTACATAAGAATGTTTGCTGTGTAATAAGAGTATTCTACGAGTTCGATTTTAAGTGGATGCCCCAATAAGATGACCTTGTGCCATAACTGAAATAAACTTAGTTAATAAATTCTTTACCAATTCATCCACACGAACAGTGTGTGACACAAGTCAATTTTTAAGTGGAGTTTAACAGTTTTGAATTCAAAGTATTTAAAAACGTAGTCGGCATTAAATGACCCATTGAGGTTGATATGCCGTAAAACAAGAACAAATCAATCAAATCAAATCCAAGTATTCATTTTTCCACACCAGTTGTCTTACAAAATTTAAAGAACACAATCCACCCTCGTATTTATCCATACTCGGAGGAAGAATATTTAGATTCATACCTTTCCCAATGGTAAAAGTGCTATATAAAATGCTGTTGGGTTGTTTTGACAAATATAAGGCGTGCTGAAGTCCAGCACTTAAACTTATAGACTCGGCGTGGGTACGTGGATTAACAGCCAGCCAATGAAACGCCGATCTGAAAAGCCGTTCATTGGCATGTATACGCCTTTGCCGAACGAATCTGCAGGCAAGGAATCTGCTCAATTGATGGATTCTAATCAACACTAAGGGACACCAAGGAATAACCAAAGGATTTTACCCATCACTAAGGGACACCGAAGGACAACCAAAGCATTATTCACTAAAGATCACCCTCTACTTAACACAAGGGATCTCCACTGTAAAGTGCTCTCACTCGAAGCCTAAAATATCCACATAAATTGTAACAAATGCAACCAGCCTCGTCTAAGATTTGAACTCGTGTCCATTTCCGACGACGACGACGACCGTTCTCCCAGGGAAAATTGTTATATGCAATATAAGTGGCTTAATTTCCAATATTGTAACAGAGTTTAGAATGATTTTGTTTATTCGACATTCGTTGTGATGGAGGGAAAAGTGTTAAAAACTGTCACCTGCAGATTTAATCCGTTGTGGAAAATAATCGCAAAAACCATCAAAGCCAAAATTGCTTTTTCTTTTGTCTTTATCTCTAAAGACATCAGTGTTTAGTGCGTATTTAAAGTGGAGCAATTTTTTTAATATAGAAATATTTCTTTGTTCGTTTAGGTTTATGAGTAAGAAATACTTTACATTGTTTAGTTAAAAAATAAAGTCTATCACATCTTGTTAAAAGGCTTGCTATATTTCACGCCAATGAACTAGTCAACTCAAAAATGGTTGGTATTTAATCCGCTATGAATATCACAAAAATGGATCACAACCAAATTGCTTTTTTATTCTTTGTTCATTATCTTGAAACATATCAGAGTTTAATGGACATTTAAAGTATAATCATTTTCGTAATATAGAAATATTTTGTGTTCGTACGTTTATGAGTTAGCATTAGTTTACATTGTTTACTTTTTAAAAAGTTCACCACTCTCTTGTAACGTTTGTCAAATTAAAATTCAGTGAGTCAAAATTCTTGTCCCCATTATAGGGGTTTGCTGTGCTGTTAATCCAGTTAAAACTAGTCTTTAGGATTCCTCTGGGTTGAGTATAAATTAAAGTCTGTAGTGTTCCTTCTAATCTTAGTTTATAGGTATGTATAAGACCAAGTCTTAATGGATAAAGTAGGGCAATTTTCTTTATTCAGAAATGTTTCGGTTAACTCGAACTTAACAGACCTAAATTCCACTAACGTATGTCACCCCGCCGAAAGAAAAAAAAAATCAAAAATAGGGGAATTAAGCGAATTTAATGAAATTTTCAATGTTGATATATTAATGAATAAAAGATATAATGTACCAGTTTTTTTTAAACCTTTTACATTTTTTCAGAGTGGTTAACTTTGAACCACGTATCTTTGAGAATCTGTGTTAAGCCTCAAAGATACGTGGTTCAAATTAACAGACCTGAAAAAATGTAAAAGTTTTAAAATAAAATAACTGGTGCATTATATCTTTTATTTATTAATATATCAACACTGAAAATTTCATTAAATTCGGTTAATTCCTTGATTTTTTGTATTTTTTCTTTCGGCGGGGTGACATGAAATGGTGGAATTTAGGTCCATTAAGTTCGATTTAACCAATGTTTCTTTATTCTTACGTTTAGGAGTAGTTTGGTTTGGATTCGTTTGGTTTGTTTTACGGCATATTAATCTCAGTGGGTCATTTAATGCCGACAAAGTTTTGAAATAAATTCATTCTTACTGGATACTGAAGTTGTTTTATATACACGTTTTCCTATTTAACCCATAGATGGGATTGACTGGTTTAGGTGTGAGTATTTGACAAAGAAAGAATGCAGGTATTTTTGCGTGTTACCTGGTCATCCAGGCCCGTGTGAGGATGCGTGTTTAGTCGTTATCCCTCATCAGAATGTTAAACGGCAATACAAAAAAATAACTTTGCCAACTCAAAAAGGGTTAGTATCAAATTCCGAACCAATATAAATTACTAGAATCAAGTTTCAGCATTGAATCTTCCCAGCAGGCAATACTTTTGACTCACCCTTGCATATATATCACCCTAGTATATATATATATATATATATATATATATATATAAGCAGAATTTTAACTGATAAATATATACATAGGTATATATGTTACGGTCACTAGAGAGCTCAAATCTGTAAATAATAGAGAACCTTGCTTATGCTGACGGATAACGTTAGATAAATTCTGTTCTAAAAGAGCTCTGCCGGGTTTTGGGAGCGTATATATATATATATATATATATATATATCCCACTCGTTTATAAAGATTTTGTATTCTGCGAGCAATGATCAAATGAAATAAATGACATTTAATATATGATTTTAGAATTGCTTTTATTGCATGGCTGTTCTGGGGCCCTAAGCGTTGTGGTCTCCCACGGTCGACTGTTTTTAACCCCCAAATGGTTGATATCAAGTTCCGGATCAATAAAGATTACTCAAATCCAGTTTAAGCATTAAACTCAAAAATGGTGAGATGGTATCTTCCTGGCTTACGTGGGTTAGTTATTTTATTGTAATTAGAATATCTATTTTTCCCAGAATGCAAATGACAGTTGCTATATAAAATGAGTTAGGTATTTTAAAGTAATTAGAGGACTGATTTCCCCCTAAATGCAATGCCAATTCGTCTATATCTTGAAGTTCTCTATGGCTTATACCACAAGATAATCACATACCTCCTTCTTTCATTCTTTCGTGACTTAAAGAGGCAAGAAATGCCGAAATAAATTTATATCTGAAGTAAGATATACACACTCTTAACCAAATATATTGCTCGATTTTAGAATATTGAACATTGAGCTCTCCTCTGGACCAGAACAACTTTAACATTCCGTTATTAATGAATGTCACCTTAGTATAACCCCTAACACCAACAGCCTGGCTATTTACCAATATATATATTATAAATATATATATATTATATATATATATATATATATATATCGTTAGTAAACATCGCTGATGAGACTTAATGAAGTTGGAAACAGTCTGTACGATGTTTACACACCGAGTAATTCTTTGCGAAATTCACTTGTCATTATTATCTTCTATAATTATAGAATTTTTATGGCGATATGCGCATTTCTATTGCCTCAAGCAAAACAAAAAAAAATATATATAAATATTAATATATACTTTATCCAACAATGCTTCTAAAATAAACAAACATACTAAAATCTTATATATATATATATATATATATATATATATATATATGTGTGTGTGTGTGTGTGTGTGTGTGTGTGTGTGCGTGTGTGTGTGTTCGAGGGGAACTTCCTCGGTGTGTAGACGCCGCTAATACTTATTTGGGTTGTTAGGCTCTGCTCTCGATTACTTTTGTAGCAAGAACACCCCACCAACAAACCGCGCCACCTATACGGGTCACGTGTGAGTATATAAGTGTCTGCTTCTGCGACATATACAACCTTTGCGAAGGAAAGGTATTCTGACAGCCAAATCTCGAAATTAGGCATCGTTCAAATATTAAACTTTCTTAAGCCGTTGTCTCGTCGGGAAGAAATTGAAACCGTAAATCCCTCCGGAATAATCTTTGTAAACATGGCGTCGGTCTTGAAATAAAACGTGAAAATTCTCTTGGGTGATTTTATTGGAGGAACAGTGTCCTCCATGCTATTCTTCATTTTGGACATTTGGAAATGCAATGT
>CM042149.1:122517350-122542350 GCA_023376005.1 Doryteuthis pealeii
CAGCAAAACTTTTAACATCTTGTTTTTCTACAAACTTTCTACACATATTGTCGGATTCATATCCATTTTACCTTTCATATATATATATATATATATATATATATATATATTATATATATATATATATATATATAAATAAAGGAAACCCGATAGAAGACGAAAAGACTACCGATAGGACACATGCACACCTTTGTAAGGTTATGGATCTCATATCATGAATGAGTTCATAGGAAAACCTATCGTCGTATACTTATCTCATTTTCTGTTCTACGTGGAGAGGTTTGAATCCGGTTGCTGGGCTGATGTGGAGTTGACTGACAATTTTTTGATGTTCGGAGTCTGGAAAACAACTCGGGATGCTGGGAGACATCTTGCCTTGTGTCATTTATATATTCTTTTTAAGAAATAACAGAAGGCGACTTATTTGTTCTCATGAGATTTTTTTTCAAGTCAACAGACATGAGCGAGAGCCACGTCTCGCTCAGTCTGTGCATTGTACCAAACTCCCCTAACATTCTCACCTCTGACAATTCCTCACTCCCACTTCGCCACGTGACACAGGAAAAAAATGCAATGTGGCATTGTGCTGGCTCATCCTGTAAAAAATTCCATGCTAACTGTTGTACCGGCCGTTCCTACAGTGGAGAATATACACCGGTTCTCACTATAAATAGTGAGACACCGAGTGAAAAGGTTGTACTGTTACCGTTTAACGGCAAGCTAGCCGTTCTTGTACCTTATTGTAAATACAGTTGTCTTATTTTACCCTACCTCGACTTAACTTCTTTTTTACTGTTGGATTAACATCACAACACTAACCCACTGTTTTTTTACATACTAATATGAAATATACATCTTGAACATTTTTGATACCTTTTTTTATACACTTTTACTTCAAACTCTTTTGAGTTTTTCTAATGGATAAAAATGCTTCTGATTTTTTAAAATGAAATTTATTTTATTTTTAACACAAAATACGCATTTTCAAATTTAAAAAAAATTCCGGCCCTGAACCAGAGCGTTTGTTTGTACCTCGTGATTAACGGTTTATTTATTCCATCTTTCCTCATGAATATAGTTGCTTTGAAAAAGACCGCTTTATTAAAAGGTCGAAACAGATCTGTCAGCAAAACTAATAACATCTTTTGTTTTTTCTAAAAAAAATTCTATTCACATACTAATATCAAAAACAAAACAGAGGTACGCAAGCACACACACCCATCTATGTCTATCTATAGTTTGATCTCTCTCTCTCTCCCTCTCTCTCTATCTCTTCTCTCACTCACTCATTCTCTCTCTCTCTCTCTCTCTCTCTCTCTCTCTCTCTCTCTCTCTCTCTCTCTCTCTCTTCTCTATGTTACACCTTTGGAAATACAAGGTTATCCCAAAAGTAAAGTCTGCAAATCACTGGGGACACAGTAAACTGTTCCTGTGGTTATTGGCAATACTGTTATTCATCAGGGACTTGGCTTGGGCAGCTGTATTTGTGAGAAGCGTTTAATTCATCTATAAAGGAAATAAGAAGTCGCAAGCAACCCAACTAGATTAGTTTGAAAACCAATACACAACAGGAGAATGATTGATTAGTTGGATTTTACGACATGTCAACCCTTGTTGGGTTATTTTATGTCAAATACATTTTGTTTTATTCATTCTTGATGGGTAACATTTAAAAAAAAATCAATTCGTTAAACAATTTTTTTAATTCACTTTTTTCTATTTAGCCCATAGATGGAACTCTAACACGTACTTCCACTCCGGGTCAGAGTGGACCTGGAAGTAATGCCTGTTATATATTGTACAAACGGAAATATGAATTTCTGGTTTTATTAAACAAAGAAGTTTTTACAACTGCCCGTTATCAGATCAAGAGATAAAAATACGTGGGTGTAGCTATGAAGATAAAAGAACCGAGGGCTTCAGACAGGTCAGTCGTCAGTAGCCCGGGGCAGTCACGCGAAGAGAGAGTGAGGTGATTGGGGTCAGTAGTCGGCCGAGCGGGACCTTGTGTAGTTGGTGTCGGAAAAGCTAGCGTTAATATTTACCAACTGAAAAAGCTTGTCGCCCAGAAATTTAATCGAAGGACCGAAAGTGTAAAGACTGAATATATTAATTAAACTGACCCTCTCTCTCGAAGTTAAGAAGCTTGAGTTTATTTCAATAAACTTCTGGAGGATAACTTTGGTGTTATTTTCATCCCTTACAACGAAGATAAAACTATTGCAATTTAGTACAGTGACGACGCGCTATGCAACAATGCCGACGAAGTTGTACTCTACATTACCCAGAGCCCAAGAATTGGTAATTCATACCCAGAACACTAAGACCTTCAGCTTTCTAGAATATACATGATAGAAAGGGGTATAGGTCTGCCATAAGGGCAATAGGGTTTATATAATTCTATAGATACTAGGACTTTATGTGACCAAATGATTGATCGGGGGAGGCTTCTCTGACCGCCCGTATAGCCTAAGTAAGGGTCAAAGTGGAGTGTTGCATGCCATGGACTGCTCAGTAACCATGATTCCGTCCTTAAGAATCAGGGGTCGCCACCCCTGGCATCATGTGGTATAGAAGTTGTGCTGTTAATTATGTAGACAGATAAAGGTAAAGATAACAGGTAACGAACACAACAAGGCTTATAAAACGAAATGCATTTATCAGACAACAAGAGCATGTAACATACAATATAAAATACAATGTGTAACTTGTGATACAAATGTGTGTGTAAGGTTTACAATGTGTTACAATAGAATAATGTAGTGTGTAAAGGTATGGTTTGGTTTGCAAGATGATACTTGCGTGACTTATCTGTCCAGGTAGGAATGTCTTGCTAGCTTCGTTTGTTTGTTTGACGATACGCGTCGTCGGCCCTTCCGTGAGCTGTTTCAAAGTCCCATCGTTCCTCGACGTCTTTGCTGTGGAAAAAGCACACTTCGTCCCTCGATGGGAGTCATAGTGGAAGAGAGTGATTTGAAGGTATCAAACCTCGGAATTTAGCGGCCAAACTGAGCCTCATAACGTGTGCTCTGATTGGTCGCTGACAAAGGCCCCTAGCCAATCGCATGAGGTTTCTCATCAGGTGATGGCTAAGAGACCTATGGACTGTGTATCCGGCTATGGTCAAAGGGAGGTAACTGTTTAGGTAATATTTTCTAGTGGCTCTATTGGGGAGATTTAACTCTCTACAGATTTGCAGCCGGTGTATTCTCCATCCCTAGTCGACAGGGCGGACACATTGCAAAACTTGATCCTCAATGTCAGATACAGCTTGGTGTTCTACGAAGGAAACTTATTTTTGTTGGTGGGGAGATCTAAGGGATACACTCAGCCTTTTCTACGCCCCGCCGACATAATGGTACGGCTATTTAGTTTCATTTTCCTTGGATGCGCCATTTTTCTGGCCTTGTACCAAACTCTGTAAACTATACACTTTTAATTAAAACGCCTTATAATATGTTTTTTTGTTTTATTTGATATTTTTAAGAATGATTCTTTTTTTCTTCCCTATAGAAACATTAATTGTTTAGGGGAATAAAAACCCATATAGAGGAAATGTACGTGTGTTTCTTGAAATTAATCGATATAATTGATACTTACTGAAATTACTCTTTATATTTTATGGTCTCGGCTAAAATTAATTGGCCTAACTAGCTTTCTCATTCCCCCTCTCACGCCCCCCCTCTCTGTCTCTCTGCCTATCCATCTCTCTCTGTGTCTGTGTATGTGTCTGTCTCTCTCTCCTACTGTAAATTATACTGATTCAAGCCTTTCTCAAGAGTCTGATCTACTTTCTCTTCATTACACAAAACGAAATAATTGTGGGCAATGATATCTAATTTAAAATATATGGCGTATAAATTTTTACCGCTATTAAAATAACACATTAGTTAGGAATTTGAACTCTATTTTTCAAATAGACACACACACATTCACAAACACACACAAACACACACACACATAGAAACACATACACAGACACGCATATATATATATATATATATATATATATATATATATATATATATTTATTTATATACATACATATATACATATATATATACATATTAACCAAACCCTCCGTATGAGCAGGATGTAACACAAGGTTGATTTCTTAAGTTGGGTTGAACAGGTTTGAATATAGAGTTTTTCCCACTCCTATATTGTTCACCTAGCCGGAAGCGCGTGGTGCAATGGTGAAAGTCATGGGAAATGGACTCGTCGCCGAGTTCAAATCCTGGACGTGGTAATTGCATTTCACTTAGCGCTAATACCCTTGGGAAAGGTATGAATCCTACTCTCCCTCCAACTATGGATAAATAGTAGGGCAGACTGGGCTCTTTAACCTTGGTTAGGCAACCGGTCTAGGAGAAGGAAAACTCTGAATTCAAACCTGTTAAACTCCGCTTAATAAATTGACCTTGTGTCGCATCCTGCTCGTGTGGAGGGGTTGGTAAATATATATACTGTTTACCTAGGCATAGCTATCTGCTATGTGAAATCAAACGTCCAAGATTTGACCCCAGTTCATTACACCACGCCATATATACCATAAGTAAAGTCGACGGGAGGCCTGAAGTCGGAGATTGTTTTTGCATCTGAGTTGAAGTTAATCGTCAAGCAATTGATAATGCCTAATAATATTCGTTTTGTTTGCACAATTGTCTATTAGAAGTAACAACATCCTTGTGTTTTAGTTTATAATAGACTTTACATTTGATGTTTGGAAATTCTGCTTTCTAAGGCTGGAAATCTCATGCATACTCCACGAACAAACAATGTGTCTTCTGTAAACTGTAGCAAAGTTTGTAAGTCGGCTTCAGGTCTTAAGTGATATATGGTTGTGCACAAGCATCACATTTTACCATCTGGTCCATTCAATCCAGTGAAAAGCACGCCCTTCCTATGTGATATGTGCATAAACTTTGTGGATCTGGAGCGAGATTAATGAGTCACTTGATGTTTTTTCAGATCACTAAACAGGACTGAGCCTATTCGAGTAGAGACCACCTCAAGTGGAGTTTAACAGGTTGGAATTAGGAGTTTTTATTCTCCTAGACTGGTTCCCTAACCATGGTTAAATAGCTCTGTGTGCCCTACTATTTACCCATAGCTGGAGGGAGAGCAGTAGGATTCAAACCTTTGCCAAGGGTATTAGCGATATGTGAACTAGAGCGTCGTCTACGATTTGAACTCAGTTCGACGAGTCCATTTCTTACTACTCTAACCATTACACCACGGTCCCAAACTATGAGAGGATATGTTCTGGTGAAGAGGTTGTAGGATTATGATGTGTAAAGATTATGCTGTTGCTATTGATCTTACATATTCAGATATGTATCCACATATACACTCATAGTCACATACACACGGAAAACAATATAAACAAAAAAAACTTTTTTTTTACATATGTGTTTTTTGTTTATGTTGTTTTCCGGGAAAACATCGTTTTTTTTATAAACAATCAAAGGGAGAGAACTTTTTGTCAGCCTTAATTTTGAATTTATCAGCGTCTATAAATTTAACCGTAAAATTGTGTTTGTTTACAAATATATAACCGTAAAATGTAAACTTGCAGACACATCAGAGGGATTAAATAGTATCCTGAAGAAGGCAAAGCCTGAAACCTTAGATAGATGCTCACTAAAACCTTTGTATAAATAGTTATATCTATATATATATATTAAAAATAGTTTATTATGCAGTTATGGTACCATTTCACTCATAGGTATCAGAATATACCCATGAGTTTCATCAGACCGCAAGTTTTATTGAATATGTTATACAGATAAATTCTGTCTCTTGAAATTTTTCTCTTGATCCCTGTGATGGTATCGGACTTTAACAAGTTTCATTCTAGGGTTTTCCTTCTCCTAGACTGGCTGTTATACAAAGGTAAAGGAACGTAAAGTCGTCGGGGCGGCCTAATGTCGGCATCAGCCATACAGCAAGGGAGTCTATCCCCTTTTCACTAGCGCTAAACCAAGGAGATTATTTCTAGCATCTGAGGAGAGGCGCCACACCAACCATCAGCTCCTTACTTTACCGCACAGATCCCTGTGCTACTCATACGCTGAGTTGGCGAGGACCGGTATCGAACTAGGAACCTTATAGTTTCTAGCCGGACGCTCTACCGACTGAGCTAACCCGAAAAGATCATATATAACCTACTATTTACCCATAGCTGGCCGCCGAATAGTAGAATACATATCTTTTCCAAGGCGCTTACCTCAATGTAAAATTCTAACATTCTCGTCAAGGATTTGAACTCAGGTCACTCCGTCCATCTCCTATGACGATTCGATGTACACCTATGTGTGTCTGTGCTGTGTTCTGTGTGTGTGTGTGTGTGTGTGTGTGTGTGTGTTGTACATGAATTCATCATTTTATTTCTCTGGAGAAGGATAAGATGTCATTCATGTTAGTATTCTCAAACAGATCCCTCATATTATTTGTGTTGAAATATTTCTTTCTGATCGGAGCGTAAACTCCACACTCCATGAGGATATGTTTGAAAATGTGGGTATTTTTTGTAAAGTCTGTTGAGTGGCCTATTGCCGATATCAGCCGAAAAGCGAGGGAGTTTATGCTCTTTTCGCTAGCGCTACACCAGGGAGATTGTTTGTTGATGTTTAGCCCCATACTGTTAGCTCCCAGATGCTTTACCGATCATGCAACCCTCAAAGATTAATTTACGCACATCAATGAGTATTCCGGTAATTTATGAGGAAGTTCGTCCCGGTCCCCTGCCTCCGAAATTGCTGCCCGGTGAACTTTCAAATAACAACCCCAACTATTGCCGCTACAGCGGTGTTACTTGAAAGAAAACAACCAACTCAAATGACCCCAACTATCGTATCGGCGCCTATTTGAGGGGCGGGGGGCTCTTTTTTGTCTTAATTCTTGTTTATTTATTTTTTCCATTCGAAAGAAAAAAACATTAAACCTTTTTTCGTCGTAATTCTAATTTTTCTTTTTTTTGTCTATCTATATCGTTGTGTTTACCTATCTATCTATCTATATCGTTTTGTTTATCTATTTATTTACTTGTCGAAAATATCTATCTATCTTAGTCTGTTCAAAACTATCTAAACAAGAAATATGACAAATTTCTATAAATAAACAAGAATTACGACAAATTACGATAATAAGAATTACGACAAAAAAAGAAAAATAAGAATTTACGACAAAAAAAGGTTTAATGTTTTTTTTCTTTCGAAGGGAAAAAATAAATTAAGACAAAAAAGAGCCCCCCGCCCCTCAAATAGGCGCCGATACGATAGTTGGGGTTGTTATTTGAGTTGGTTGTTTTCTTTCAAGTAACACCGCTGTAGCGGCAATAGTTGGGGTTGTTATTTGAAAGTTCACCGGGCAGCAATTTCGGAGGCAGGGGACCGGGACGAACTTTCTCAAAAATTACCAGTATTCGTACATCGTTTTATCAAAATGGATTCAGCCACAAAACGGACTCATCCATCTTGGAGGAGATTGGCTACAAAATTCACCCGGCCATCTTGGAGGATACTGTACACACTTACATAAACTCAGATACACCTATCGTATTTTGCCTTATTGCGTTTCAACCTAGCTGCAGTTTCTTAGTACGTCTTTTCTGCCAACCCCACCCCATTACAGCCAGATTGAGAATGCTTTCATTAATTTCAATTCACATTGAGATATAAAAGTCCTTGTCAACCCGGATTAAGTCAGACGTCCCTGTAATTAATCGGAACCTCAAGATTTGCTTGTTAATGTGTCAATAATTAATAGTTAATTAAATTGATAAGCCCTCGTTTATATGTCGAAAGTATAAGTAGAATAAGGGCGACTGTGGGGGCGTTTCTTCATTTAATAATAGGTTGTAGATAACGTCAGCAGTCGTTCGATGATAATTTACACACTCATAATTACACGTCTGCATACAACCTCACATAAATATCTATCTATGTATATATATATATATATATATATATGTGTGTGTGTGTGTGTATGTATGTGTGTGTGTGTGTGTAAGTATGTGTGTGTGTGTGTGTGTGTGTGTAAGTATGTGTGTGTGTGTGTTGATATCAAGACAATAGAGTGTCAAATAAACTTCAACATAAATTCACGCACTTTCGTACACACGCATAGATATACCTATCCCTCCCTCCCTCTTGCTCTCTCTCTCTCTCTCTCTCTCTCTCTCTCTCTCTCTCTCTCTCTCTCTCTCTCAATATATATATGTGTTTGTGTGTTTGATATGAGAGGTATAATGAGGAACTGATTGTTGTGGTATCAACACACACACACACACACACACACACACACACACATACACACACAATTTCAAAAAGTTAATATTTTTCATATATAAATCCCCTCTCTCTTTATATATATATATATATATATATGTGTGTGTGTGTATATATATATATTGTGTCTGTACTTTATTTATAAAAGTTGGTTTGAGAACCACATAGCAGAGAAACTACCAGTAACCATGCGCCTTTGTCTTAATTTTCACACTACTATCTTATCTCTCTCTCTCACTCTCACTCTCTCTCTCTCTCTATATATATATATATATATATATATATAGTGTGAGAGAGAGAGAGAGAGAGAGAGAGAGAGAGAGACCGAGAGAGAGAGAGTGAGAGAGAGAAGGAGAGAGAGATATATAAGGACATGAAAGTCATTTACCATTTACTAAATCGACAAAATCTAATGAAAATATTGTGAAATATGATATCTCTTAAATAAAAAAATATCTATTTTAAGAAAAAATATTTTATAACTTTCCCCACATATATAGTTTACAGCGAATGACTGGAGAGTGGTCAACAACTCTGATAAATTTGTGAAACGAAATACTGCTTACATTTGCCCAAAAAGGGTTAAAATAGCAAACATAATGTAAAATATATGGCGCAAAAAGATTCAATTTTCATGCATAATTACAAAAGAGACGGATTGATGAATTACCCTTTAGCTTAGTGAGAAGAAGAAAGAGATTCTTCTCTCTCACTCTCTCTCTCTCTCTCTCTCTCTCTCTCTCTCTCTCTCCCTCTTTCTCTCTCTCTCTCACTCACTCACTCACTCACACGCATTCTCTTACTCAATACCCTCTCTCTAAGGTCTAGTGAAAAGCAAACAGCATCATCTTATGTTTGAGATATAATTTATTATAGAATAGAGTGACAACCCGGCGTCACCTGGGTAGAAGAGAAAACGAAACAAACAAAACAAACAAGCAAACAAACACTCCCCCAAAAACAAAAAACGAGTGGTAATGGTTAGCAAGTAGTCTTGCAGATCCGGAACTACTAAAAAGCGTGTTGAATCCTCGCTGATTGCCACATAAAAATCCACACATAAAAAAGATCTTTATTTTAATCCGGCCTGAAAAGAAAACCATTGTTTTGCGCTTTCATATTGATTTGTTTGACGTTAAGATTCATGGACATTTTAAGAATAATTCTAATGCTGTTTTAATGATTAAATATGTTCGTGAATATAAGTATTTACGTTGTTATGTATTTAGTTTATCGTTTAACTGTTTTATTATCGTAATTTCTACCTGACAACATACAACACACAACTGCTTTTATATATATAGCAAATATATGCACCCTCCGGGTGCAAGTATTTAAGTTTTGATATAATAAAATATCATATTAAATTAGAAAGGCTAATGAAACTGACTAAGAATGCAGATAAAAAGATCTGCAACAGAGGGGTATAATCGAAATAGAACAACTTTGAAACTAACTTTCCATCATTTTCCATACTCCCTCTTTCATTGGTAATTTTCCTAATTTAACTATTTAGTTAGATAGGAAGTAAAGGATAATATTCAGTTATTTTCTTGTAAATAACTTTCTTTTAAGATTTATCCACAGATTTTGTTTATATTTCTTAAGATAAAACCAAAAATTAGAAATCAATAATACCAAGCACATATTTATTAAAATAAAATTTTAATATCAATATGCAAATTAGCCTTTCTCGTTAAACTGTAAACCGCTATTTTGTTGTATATATAAATACAATTGCATGTTATTAGTACGTAGATATGGTCAACAGTATTAATAATGTCAAACAATTTTTATTAATAACTGAAGGTTTAAAAGAATGAAATCATGGAGAATTTGACGTAAATAATTAAGGAATTGTGACTTGAGTAGTAATATAGTTTCGGTTACAGACAGAAAACACACAATCTCCATTATTAATATATATATATATATATATATATATATATATATATATATATATATATATGGAGGATATGTGCTTAATTGAAGTCATACCTAATTTTGAAAATTAATTAGTTAATAATTAATGAATTTAGGCGGGCATATATGTTCAAATGTAAGGCTAAAAAATCGAGAAAATGTCAATCCCTGAATGTACATTTCGACCTATTAGGTCTCATCAGCAAGGTTATAGGTCGAAATGTACATTCAGGAATTGATATTTATCAAAGCAACATTGTAAACGGAATTTCCGTTTACAATGTTGCTTTGATAAAGACGTATTGGTCGAAACAGATTTCTGTCAGCAAAACTTTTAACATATTGTTGTTTTTTCTACACACTTTATATATATATATATATATATATATATATATATATATATATATATATATCACTATTGAATTCTATCATACAAGCATATTATTTACTCATATATGTCAATGTACATACAATTACATGCTAACGCACACACATTATTACCGTCCACAAACACCCCCCCCATATATATATATATATATATATATATATATATGAGGAAAAATGAGTAAAGAAAAGAAAAGTAAATGGATAAAATGAATTTAATCGATCACTTACACATGTGTTTCGGTCAGTTTATGTGTGTGAAAATATTTCGCACACATACAAGAATCGACCTTCATCAGAGTGAACATTTATTTTGAATGAAAAAATTTGTTGGGAAAAAAACAACAGAGATTTTTGGAAATATTCGAAAATCGAATTTTTTAAATTTGGAACGCTGAGAAATAGCTAAGATAGACCGTTATGATTAGGATATTTGTTTTTTTTTTGTTTTTTTAGGGGTTATGGTAAAAATAGTTTTTTATTGTTACAATTTTTTCATAAAAATAAATGTTCACTCTGATGAAGGTCGACTCTTGTATGTGTGCGAAATATGTTCACACACATAAACTGACCGAAACACATGTGTAAGTGATCGATTAAATTCATTTTATCCATTTACTTTTCTTTTTCTTTACTCATTTTTCCTCATATTGTCGGATTCAATTCCTTTTCCATTTTTACATATATAATATATAATATATATATATATATATATATATATATATATATATATATATACGTGAAAATATTATCACAATATTCCATAAGCTAAAAGAAAAATAAGCAGCCTAATTTTAGCAAAATTAAACATTGTCTAATCATATAATTACCTAAAGTTAATTAAGTAATAGGAAGATAATTGTTACAAACAAAGGCTGACGAATATTATTAAAAACATAAGGGAGAAAGCGAGATAGAAAGAAAAGAAAGAAAGAAAGAAAGAAAGAAAGATAGAATGAAAGAAAGAAAGGCCTTTATAATATTCAAGTAAACATTTACCCACACTGGCCAACCTCTTCTTCAAATCTTCTACCGACCGTCCAGAGTTTTAATTTCATCATGACCCCCACCCCAAACTCCACCCAACATCTATTAAATCCTTAGCTTTTATGGCCGAATCTATTTTAAACTACGGCCTTTGCTTCTGATTTGATTTTTACATCATATCATAAAACATATTTTCTCTGTTTTTTGTTTTTATCTGTTTATCTATCTTTATATTCATAAAACTTTTCTCTTTCTTTTTTAGTAACACTAGAAGCGGATACCTGGCGTCGCCTACACAGAGGGGGGTGTAAAAAAAGATTGTCACGCTGATCAATTATTATTGAATCGCGAGTTAGATCCTCACAGGATGCCCCATTAGAATCCATATGTAAAAAGATGTTGCGTTGATCCAGACACTCTGAAAGAAAAACCTCTCCTATTTAAAACTTGAATATTAACAGGGATGAAACCTTGGATATAAAAATAAGGGTTTCGATTTCTAGATTTTCTAATCTATTTTTCTACTTAGTATTATCTGCGTTATTCAGACTATTGTCCCCATTTTCATTGTTATTTGTACAACGTTTCGGCCAATATGCCCTCCGGCCTTCTTCAGTTATTTCTTGTCGGACTCGGGAACCTTCTTTTCGAACCCGGGAACTTTCTTGTCGTAATCGGGAGCCATCACGGAACTTTGAACCTAACACTATATTTAATCCACAGGGGATCCTGTTCTCATTCCGGTAACCATAGCTGAGGTAGAAGTTGTGTTAATTATTTTTCTATGTTACTGCCTCTACTCCGGATTGAACTCGGGATCCAGAGATAACTCTCACTTAGAACTGTCTTAACCTAACTACCTTATCCACTAGGCCATGTGTCCAATCCTGGTAGAGGCAGTAACATAGAAGAATAATTAACACAACTCCTACCCCAGCTATGGTTAGCGGAATGAGAACAGGAAACCCCCGTGGACTAAATAAAGGGTTAGGTTCAAAGTTCCGTGATGGCTCCCGATTACGACAAGAATGTTCCTGAGTTCGAAAAGAAGGTTCCGAGTCCGAGAAGGTTCCCGAGTCCGACAGGAAATACCTGAAGAAGGCCGGAGGGGATATCGGCCGAAACGTTGTACAAATAACAATGAAGATGGGGACAATAGTCCGAATAACGCAGATGATACTAATCATCAAGCCTCATCTCAAACATTCAGAGAAATACTATTTTTCTACCTTTCTACTTTTGGTGTATAATGAATTCTGAATAAACTTTATACACTGAATTACTCATATTAATTTCCTCATTGTAGTGGTTAGAATCTCAGTGTTTCGGCTATTGGGCTCTTCCAGCCTTCTTTGCATATTGTTGTAGTCTATTCTTATAGGATATACTTCATATCACTCATTTCTTTCTCGTTTTAACTTGATTTCATGTCTAAGATATAGTAAAGTCGACGGTGCGGCCTAAAGTCGGTAACAGCCAGTTAGCGAGGGAGTCTATCCCCTTTTCAATAGCGCTAGACCAAGGAGATGATTTTAGCATCTGAGGTGGAGCGCCACACCTGCCATCAGCTCCTTACTTTACCGCACAGATCCCTGTGCTACTCATACGCTGAGTGGCGTGGACCGGTATCGAACTAGGAACCTTGTGATTTCTAGCCGAACGCTCTACCGACTGAGCTAACCCGGTCCATATAGATATAGTACAAGCTATTTACACATACTTTCAATGTTTCCATCTATATTTATGTATAGATAAATTTGTTTATTTTATTTGAAAAAGAAAAAGACCGTTAATGGGCTTTGACTTAAATCAAGGAAAAGATATTGTAAAATAGCAAAGGCATGGTCGGCCACAAATAGATTATCAGTCATATGGAGGTCCGATCTCCCTAACAAGCTAAAGCGACAGTTCTTCCAGGCTGTGGTTGTGTTGGTGTTGCTATATGGCTGCACCACCTGGACCCTAACTAAACGTCTTGAGAATAAGCTAGATGGGAGCTGCACAAGGATGCTGCGAGCAGTGTTGACCAAGTCATGGAAACAGCACCCCACAAGGAAACAGCTTTACGGTCACCTGCCCCCCCATATCACAAACTATCCGAGTGAGACGGACAAGGCACGCAGGACACTGCTGGAGAAGTAAGGATGAACTCATAAGCGACATTCTCCTGTGGAAGCCAACACGTGGTCATGCAAGTGTGGGGCGCCCAGCAAGGACTTACATTGACCAGCGATGTGAGGATGCTGGCTGTTCCACAGAGGAGCTTCCAGGCGCAATGAATGATAGGGAGGGTTGGCGTAAGATTGTTGTCAATACCCGTGCTACATTCGTGACATGATGATGATGATTAAATGCAAAAAAAAATCCATGCTGCTACCATCTAAATTTTATTTTTTAATTATCTTCACGAATATAAATCAAATCTTCATTATTTTTGCCCAAAAAGGAAGATCTGGTGATAGTGAATGTGTATATATATTTACTTTGTCATTAATTGTTTTACTTTAGTAGTATTCCCCGGACATACATACACACAAACTACCCTTTATATATGTATAGATTATATAACTGAAATATTCCTCCCTGTTTTTTGTCACATTACCATCTCTTTCTATATATCTATTGTATTTCGTTTCTCACTGAGGTCCTGATTTTCCTGATTTTCCTTTCGTCTCTCTCTGTCTCTCTGTCTCTCTGTCTGTTTCTTTTTTCTTTTCGTTTTTCTTCTCTCTCTCTCTCTCTCTCTCTCTCTCTCTCTCTCTCTCTCTCTTCTCTCTCTTCTTCCTTCCTTTCCCATTCTCTCTTTGGTATTTTCTTTTCCTGCATAACCAATCACCCTCCTCTCTCTGTCCCGTTTCTCTCATTCACCTGTACTCTTTCATTTTCCGTACGCTCTATCCTCTCACTTTCTCTCCCCCTCTCTCTCTTCTTTCTCTCTCTCTTTCAACCTCACGCTCTCATCTATGTCTCTCTTATTTCTTCCTTCTACCGCTTGAACTATCATCTCTCTGTCTCTCTCTGTCTCTCTCTCTCTCTTTCTTTCTTTCTTTCTTTATTTATTTATTTATTTCTCTATCCGGTCTCTCATCTCTTTAATTTCTGATACCTTTCTTTTGCTACTCACCAATCGTCTCTCTCTCTCTCTCTCTCTTCTCTCTCTCTCTCTCTCTCTCTCTCTCTCTCTCTCTCTCTTCTGTCTCGTTTCTCTCATTCAGCCTTTCGTTTCTCCCTGTACCCTTTCATTTTCCCGTACCGCTAACCTCTCACTTTCACTTCTTCCCCCTCCTTTTTCTCTCTCTCTTAAACATCACACTCTCATCTATGTCTCTCTTATTTCTTCCTTCTACCGCTTGAATTATCATCTCTCTCCCTCTCTCTCTCTCTTTCTTTCTTTTCTTTCCTTCTTTCTTTCTTTCTTTCTCTATTTATTTCTCTATCCGGTCTCTCATCTCTTTCATTTCTGATGATACCTTTCTTTTGCTACTTCACCATTCGTCTCTCTCTCTCTTCCTCTCTCTCTCTTCCTCTCTCTCTCTCTCTCACTCACTCACTCACTCACTCACTCTTTGTCTCACAGACTGGATGAACGTCTACATCTTTAAATCTAATTTTCAAAAAAGCCAAAAAACACTTCCTTTATTCTCAGTATTGTTTATGAGACTCGCTATTAAAAATTTGTTTTGCGTTGATCCTTTTCCTCATAAAGCCAAATCATCAAAGCAAACAAAATTCGTTTCCCTTGTTCGAATAATTAAAACAGTTTGTCCATCGTGGGAGTGTTTGCTTGGATCAGAGTGTAAGGTGGGTGACAGAGAGTAGAGATTCGCGAAAAGGAAGTTTAAAACAAAAGAATTCTTTTTTTTTCTTCTTCTCTATTTTACAAAGGACAATAGCAGTCTTCCTGTTATCGAAAACTGAAACTCTAAAAATATATAAATTAAAAAAATGAGAATTTAGCAGACGGCGTAGATTAAATACAAGGTCAGATGCGAGTCAAAAAGTTTCAAATTTCGTAATTCGAAATGTTTCCATGTGTAGGCTATGTGTTACGTAGTGCCTTTTGGTACCTAATAGGTATATGTTGCATACCCTCTTTACCGGCACTATATATCTATATATGTTATATACTTTCTTACGTCTTACTCTGTCGTCTATTCTTCTGGCCGGATCTGGTATATCTTCTAATGGTCTGGTATATCTTCTACAGGTCTGGTCTTTCTTATCTGGGGATTCCGGGTCTCTGTTGGGGGATCATTTCTTATCAGAAGCCTTGTGCTATTGTTAGCTTTTAGTAATAACAAGAAGACTTCGATTTACAATGATGTTACTTTATTCATGAACCCCAGACCAGACAATCACGCAGTGAGCTCACATCTTGCTAGCTTCGCTTCTAAGTTCTAACTCCAATTAACTTGCTTACAGCTTAAACCGGAAGGGCCTCTATTGCCTTCCGTTCTCACGTTCCATCCCCAGAACGCAAGGTGAGAGTGAGGTCAAACGCTGTCACTCACTCTCAAGGCCATCAGCTGTACTGATCGCCATAAGGATTTCTATACTACCTTAAAAAGATATTAGGGATCCATAATTATGTAACATATGTTAACGTTAGACAATCCCCAAAAAATTGAACTTACAATTCCAAAATTTGGCAGGGTTATGTCGATTTTAAATGTGGTGAGGTTGGTGAAAAATAGTGATATTTTGTAATTATTTTTTGGCTGTAAAATGAGTTCTAGAGCTTGCCTACTGCTAAAAATTGGTTTATAAAAGCATTTTCCCACGAAATCCAAACATTCTATAAAAAAATCGTAAGGTCCACCAATTTTAAATTATTGAGAATTTCTGATTTTTTCATACCAAGATGAATATCCGGATGTGGCACTGTAGCTCAGTCGGTAGAGCGTTTGGCTAGAAACCACAAGGTTCCCAGTTCGATACCCGCCCTCGTCAATGAGTAGCACAGGGATCTGTGCGGTAAAGTAAGGAGGTGATGGTAGGTGTGGCGCTCCACCTCAGAACCAAAAACAATCTCCTTGGTCTAGCGCTAGTGAAAAGGGGATAGACTCCCTCGCTGCATGGCCGATACCGACATTAGGCCGGCCCGACGACTTTACTTATATTTCACATATATTGAACATTATTTGTATCAAAAAGAAAGTTTGATTTCTGCAGGGAACCGAAGCTACGACGTCAGTTAAAATTTTCCAAATCAGAAATCCTTGATAACTTAAAATTGGTTAACTTTAAGACTTTTAAAGATTTTATAGACAAAATAGATAACAAAAAGACGCCATTTTTCGCTCCCCCCCACGCAAATTTGGAGAGCTAAAAATCGATATAACTCCGCTAATTTTTGGAATTGGAAGCTCAAATTTTGAGGATTTTCTAACGTAACATTTTCCACACATTTGGACAAAATTTCAGAAAAATTGAACTAGGTGCTTGATATGGCCTGCATTATTTGGCATGGAATTACCCTTACTCTAACTCTCAGCAATCGTTATCAATGATGATCATGGCGAGAATTCCTGTGACGTCATTCTCACTGGGTCAGTTTGTACCACGGAACCAAATCGAAGTATTTAACGTAGTGGGTCTTCGTTCTTATATATGGACTCATTTCTTCGTGTGGGAAAAACGTCCCATCAATTAAGTTCCGTTGTTACCGGTGCTGAGCAAAAACCAACTCGCGCAACTACTGTCAACAAATGCTTATTCTGACCGTGTCAATCTATTAGTCAACAATGTAAAGAGAGATAGAGAGGTTGCTTACAGTATCAGACTCGGTATAATTAGATACACTAAGCTTATGACACTCGCCTGTCAACTGCCGGCAGAAAGAAAGAAAGGCCCAGCTTCGTTTTTTGGATAGCTAATCAAGGCCTGCGTCGCGAGATTTTTCCGGTCAATTTCTGCCTTCCTCACCCTTCTCCTCTTCAACTATTTGCCCCTTCTTTGATAATTACCGTTAATCAGCCGATTATTTTCTTTCAGCGTATTTTAATTCCATTGTATAGTATTATATTTTATCCATATAATATAGGAATTTTCGGCCAAAAATCCGACATTCCTCTCAGCCTCGGTATTTTCCTGAGGGAATTTCAAAAAACAATTTAAACAACTGCATTCCCAATAGATTATTTCTTTCAAAATATCCTTTCAAAATATATCTTCTTAATTAAATTATCATACTGTGGTATATCCACAGGTCCTGCTATATTAATCAATTCTGTCATATTTATTATTGGTGCTGTACATTTCTACTTAAAATGAAAATTATTTATTGAAATAAGAACCATTGGAATGACGTGCATGTTGCTGCCAACAATACAATACATTTCAACTAATCAAAATGCTAGAAGGCGGTGACTGAGGGTCTACATGTCCTGGGAATGACGGTAAACTCTATCTGATGGTGAGGTTCCAGTTTTGTGAAGCACCCATTCATCACCATTGCTCTCTGGTCCACTCTGACCCGGAGTGGTAGTACATGTTAGGGTCCCATCTATGGGTTAAATAGAAAAATGTATCTATAAACAAATTGTATTATCCATTAAGAATTGATTGATTTCAAAACTTTATCGGTATTAAATGACCCACTGAGGTTGATATACCATAAAACAAAACAGGATTTCGTTCTGTAGGGTGTCTAGCCATCCTTCTCACGAAACAAAATCTGTGGGGTTACCGGTTTAGTCGCCAATGGTCCGACTATGAAGTAGTTGTAATGTAGTAAACAGCCCTTTCATTCCGATGAACATCGTGTCAGCCTTCCTACTCTCGTTTAACCCTGTCACAGCATTTCTACCACCCCATCGACATTGTGACAGCCACCATAGCTCTGCACCACTGTAGAGGAGTAAAATCCCCCAAATGAGCAACCTATTGATCGTGGGTGATGACCCGTGATTCTTAAGGATGGAACCCTGGTGGATGAGCAGTCCATAACATCGACCATTAACCCTTACTTCCGATCAATCAGCTGATCACGTCAATATAGCGCCTATATAATTGTCCCAACCATATTGCTCTTATGGCAAGCCCTAACAATTTCTATTATGCATGTACTAGAAAGTGGTCTCTGAGGGTCTTAGTGTCCTGGGTATGAGATTAAACAGTGGGGAGGTTCTGATTCTGGAGATCTAGAAAGTGTGGAGTACCTCTTTATCGCCATTACTCACAGGTTCACTTTGATCTGGAGTACTAGTCCTTGTTAAGGTCCCATCTTTGGGTTAAATAGAAAAAACTGAGTTTTTAAAAATGTTAAAAATTTGATTTTTAAAAATTGAATAGCCATAAAGCCTTAATAGAACAAAACATATTGGGCATAAAATAACCCATCAAGGGTTGACATGCCGTAATATCCAACAAACCGAACAGAACCTTTTCTGTGAACTTTTCGTCATCCCTTCCTCTCCTTTGTCTCCAGCAACTTGCGTTGAAACCCAGTAATACGTCCGACCAATGTCTTGTGTGTGTGTTGTGTGTGACTTTATACATGTCCAGGAGCAAACCAATCACTATTTCCTGGATCCAATAGCAACGTGTGGCTAATGCAGCATCCGTTCCAGCGAAAGGAACGAGACAAAGATTTGGTGCAAGCGGTGCCCTTTGCGTGTTTCACAGCAGCTGCATACTAGATGGCCGTTCACCCTCAGAGGCTACATCCGCCCTTTGACAACTTTGACATCCTTCAGCCGAGTGGGGGGTCTGCCTAATCTACTTATCAGGTGAGCTTTGCGGGAAGTCAGTTTAGTCGTCTATCATTTGATCATGCAGCAGGTAGCTCTGAATGTCATGGTACCGAAATCACTCTTTGAGTCATCTGACAGCATATTAATACCATCAGGCTTAGGGGTAGATAGATAAACAGGGTTATATATATATATATATATATATATATATATATATATATGGTTGAGAATAGTGGAAAATGTGGATGTAATAACACAAACAGCTAAAATCAATACATATTTTGCCTCATTATAAGCTGGAACTTTCTCAAAACTTTATTGACTTAAGTGCTTGTATATTCTGCTTTATAGTGAAAAGGTAAATGGGTGAGCGTGAGAAAAAAGTCGGTTGGGTTGGTGTAAAAGCAGAATGTACCATCATTTAAGTCAATAAAGATTTGAGAAAGCTTCAGCTAATAATGAGGCGAAATTTCAATTGAGTTTAGCTGTTTGTGTTGTTATATCCCCATTTTCCACTATTTAGGACACTCCTTGTTTATATATATATATATATATAAGTTAGTAAAGTAGCCGGTGTGGCCAAAAGTCAGTATTAGCCATACAAAGAGGGAGTCTATCCCCTTTTCAATAGCGCTAGAACAAGGACATTGGTTTTGCCTTTTAGGTGGACACCACGCCTACCATCAGCTCCTTACTTTACCACACAGATCCCTGTGCTACTCATATGCTGAGTTGGCAAGGGCCGCTATCGAACTATGAACCTTGTGGTTTCTAGCCGAATATATATATATATATATATATATATATATATAATATATATATATATATATATATAATTCTAAAAGGAAAGCCATTTGAAAAAGTTTTTAATGAATTGGTTTAGGAAAAAATCATGAAGTAATCCAATCTATTTTGGAATAAAATTACTTTGCCGAATTTGGCAATGTACAACATATAGAGAGGGAAAAAGTTTAGTATTATTATGCAATTAGGCATTTTATTCTCTCCTCCCCCCCCGTCTCTCTCTCTCTCTCTCTCTCTCTCTCTCTCTCTCTCTCTCTCTCTCTCTCTCAGCCTCGTTTTGCCTCTCCTCCCCTTTCTGCTCCAGTCCTCGCATTGATCTCCCCATCTATCACCCGCCTTCATTTTATCCTCTCTCTCTCTCTCTCTCTCTCTCTCTCTCTCTCTCTCTCTCTCTCTCTCTCTATCTTTGTCCATTTTTCATCCCTTTACTCTATAAGCTCCTTGTTATTTGTTTTTTTCTCTTTTATTCAATGAATCGTCAATTCAGGCCTTGTGCCAAATTATGGTTATATGTTTAACTAGAAGTTACTACCCGGCGTTGCCTTGGTAGAAGTTGAGGGCAAAAATGTTAATTTCACAGATCCATTATCACTGAATCGCGAGTTAGACCATAGCCGGATGCCCCATTAAAATCCCTATGTAAAAAAGACCTTGTGTTAATCTAGCTTATTAGGGTGTCAGGAGAAAGTGCACAGAAACTGAAAAGAAAAATTCTGTACTTTTTGACACACCATGTATTCTGAAAATTATCTGTACTTTTTGACACACTTAGTATTCTGAAAAAAAAATTAACGTTACATTTATTGTTCATTTCTATCTTGGTAAATACAGCTTAAAACTAGGCACTTTTATGACACACCTTGCATTCTGAAAAAAAATTACGTTCCATTCACTGTTCATTTCTATCTTGGTAAATACAGCATAAAATTCGGCACTTTTATGACACACCTTGTATTCTGAAAAAAATGAACGTTCCATTCATTGTTCATTTCTATCTTGGTAAATACAGCTTCAAACTCGGCACTTTTATGACACACCTTGTATTCTGAAAAAAGAATTAACGTTACATTCATTGTTCATTTCTATCTTAGTAAATACAGCTTCAATCTCGATACTTTTATGACAAAACATGTATATGATAAATAAAGCTTGGGTGTTTTTCTATGTACAATAGAATTGGGACAATCGTATAGGTGCTAAGGATTGATGGGATCAACCAATTGACCCGAGGTGGGGGGGCCTCTTCGACCCGCGAAACATGAATCGAAGTAATGTGTTGCATGTCGTTGGTAAATGCAGCTTCAATCTCGATAATTTTTGGACACACCTTGTATATATATGACTCTCTGTGTGTTTGAAAATAATATGGAATGGCCTTGTAATTATATTCATTAAAATCCCTATATAAAAAAGACCTTGTGTTAATCTAGCTTATTAGGGTGTCAGAAAAAAGTACACAGACACTGAAAAGAAAAATTCTGTACTTTTTGACACAACTTGTATTCTGAATAAAAATTAACGGTCCATTTATTCTTCATTCTTATCTTGGTAAATGCGGCTTTAAAATCTGTACTTTTTGACACACCTTGTATTCTGAATAAAAATTAACGTTCCATTTATTCTTCATTCTTATCTTGGTAAATGCAGCTTTAAAATGTGTACTTTTTGACACACCTTGTATTCTGAAAAAATTAACGGTCCATTTATTCTTCATTCTTATCTTGGTAAATGCTGCTTTAAAATTTGTACTTTTTGACACAACTTGTATTCTGAATAAAAATTAACGTTCCATTTATTCTTCATTCTTATCTTGGTAAATGCAGCTTTAAAATCTGTACTTTTTGACACACCTTGTATTCTGAATGAAAATTAACGTTCCATTTATTCTTCATGCTTATCTTGGTAAATGCAGCTTTAAAATCTGTACTTTTTGACACACCTTGTATTCTGAATAAAAATTAACGTTCCATTTATTCTTCATTCTTATCTTGGTAAATGCAGCTTTAAAATCTGTACTTTTTGACACACCTTGTATTCTGAATAAAAATTAACGTTCCATTTATTCTTCATTCTTATCTTGGTAAATGCAGCTTTAAAATATGTACTTTTTGACACAAATTGTATTCTGAAAAATTAACGTTCCATTTATTCTTCATTCTTATCTTGGTAAATGCAGCTTTAAAATCTGTACTTTTTGACACACTTTGTATTCTGAAAAACAAATTAACGTTACATTTATTGTTCATTCCTATCTTGGTAAATGCAGTTTCAATCTCGATAATTTTTGGACATCGCTTGTATATATATGACTCTCTGTGTGTTTGAAAATAATATGGAATGACCTTGTAATTAATATTCGTAAGAGAAATACGTGCAGAAGCCTGGATATTCAAGGCCAAACGAGTTGAGCACCAATTGATTATCAGATATAACTCCAATGGCCTCCATTATTATCCTGGTTTTTATCACTTAATGACATGCGTCTTCATTCTCTTCAAATTATCCCAGTTAATTAAATGCATATAAAGTGGAACTTCTGGTATCATCATTTCAATTTGCATTTTTGACTTAAGTTGAAGCCTATCGATAGAGTAAGTAATTCCTGATTAATTAAATGATAAACGGGCCGTTATTCCTTTCGACGCCATTTTGTTTTTTGGATTAATGCAGAGGAACGAGCGGGAAAACGGCGTAATAATATAGCTGGACATCGTTCAATAAACAGAATAAAACAAAGCCTTTGCCGCTGAGTTGGTTATGTTAAATGTATTCCAGTTGACTTCTGTGGGAAGAGCAGTTTTTATTTCAATAATAAAAACAACATCTCCCTTTATCAATTATCTGATCTTTGAGCCAATTGTTTTAACAAGTGCAAACATTACGGTTAAACTCAGAGCTTTCCTATCGATGACTTCATTAACCATAATTAGAAAAAAATAGACTATTGAAATCAGAGGAAGAATCGAGACCATCCAGACAAATGCGTTGTTAAAGCTAGAATACTCAAAAGAGACCTGCGTAGACTTGTTTTTACTTAGAATTCAGTGAGACATTATAAGTTTACGCTGGTGTACAATAATAATAATAATAATAATAATAATAATAATATAGATAAGACACAATAGAATAGGAAGTGTAGAATGTGAACAGACGAAACTGTCAATCACATAAGTGAATGCAGTAAACACGCAGAAAGAGAGTACAAGACTAGACACAACTGGGTGGCAAAGGAGATTCACTGGGAACTGTGCAAGAAATTCAATTTTTCACCATTCAACTAAATGCTATATGCACAAGCCTAAATATGTCCTGGAGAATGAGACGCACAAAATTCTCTGGGACTTTGAGGTACAGACGGATCAGCTCATCCCGGTCTGAAGACCAGACCTACTTTTGATTGACAAGAAGAGGAAGACTTGTCATCTCGTGGATTTTGCAGTTCCGGCCGTTCACAGAGTGAAAGTGAAAGAAAGCAGCAAGTTAGACAAATACTTGGACCTTGCCAGAGAACTAAGAAAACTGTAGAACATGAAGGTGAAGATTGTTCCAATTGTAATTGGTGTCCTAGAAACGGTCCCAAAGGGTCTAGAAAAGAGCCAAGATGAACTGGAAATCAGATGAAGAATCGAGACCATCCAGACTACAGCATTGTTGATATCGGCTATAATACTCAAAAGAGTCCAGGAGATCTGAAGAAACGTGCTGTCACTCAGCCTCCAATGAACCACCGGATAAGGCGGATGTGAAAAACTCTAATGGAATAATAATAATATAATGATAATAATAATAATAATATTATTAATAATAATAATAATAATAATGATAATAATGGCAAGGTCCAGATATTTGTCCAATGAAAAAATCGACAAATATCTGGACCTTGCCAGAGAACTGAAAAAGTTGTGGAATATGAAAGTGAAAGTGATACCAATTGTAGTTGGTGCACTTGGAACGGCCCCAAACGGATTGGAAAAGGGATTGAAACCACTCAGAACACTGCACTGCTGCAATCTGCCAGAATACTCAGAAGAGTCCTGGAGACCTACGGAGACTTGCTGTCACTCAGACTCCAGTGAAAGACCATCAGCTAATGCCGATGTGAAAACTCAAAAGGAGTAAATAATAATAATGATATGCTGTTTCAGCAGATCATCAGGTGAAAATAAAGGAAAACGAAAAGGTGGACAAATGCCTGGACCTTGTTAGAGAATTGAAAAAGCCCTAGAGTATGAGGGTCAAAGTGATACCAATTGTAGTTGATGTACTTGGAACGATCCCAAAAACATTCGAAGAAAGGCTGGAGGATCAGGAAATCAGACAAAGAATTGAGACCATCCAGACTACTACATTGATACAATCAGCTTGAATACTAAGAAGAGTCTTAGAGATCTGAAGAGACCTGTTGTCACTCCAGTGAAATTCCATCAATTAACATTGATTTGAAAAACTCAAATAATAATAATAATAATAATAAAATAATAATAATAATAAAATAATAATAAGATAATCTAGGCCATTCTTAAAATAGAGACAGGTTATATGTATCTAGAAAAAAGGTGAAAGAAGTATTGCCAACATAGAGGATTGCGTAGATGCTACATTCAATGGACCGAAGAATACACAAAAGAGAGCAAAGAAATATTACTTATGGCAGCCAATAACAGCTGCTGCAACATATGGACAAGCCAAAAACAATAGTAATAGTAAGAAAAAGAATTATATGGATATTTCAAACGACAAATTGGAAATGTTGCTCATGAAAAAACTTGGAAATAGTTAAGAAAAGGAAACCTTAAGAGAGAAACTGAATCCCTAATAATTGCTGCACAAAACAATACCATAAGAACAAATTACAACAGAGCAAAAATTGATAAGACACAACATATGTTGTATATTGTACAAACGGAAATAGAAATT
>CM042149.1:122547350-122559931 GCA_023376005.1 Doryteuthis pealeii
ACTAAGATAACACGCTGTTATTAATCTATTCATTATTCGCACATGTTTGTTGTTTTATTTATTACGTTCCTGTCGCTGATGCCCACGAGGGGAAGGACTTTTATTATTCCATTGTAATTTAGTCAGTAACACAGCATGACCCAAAATACATCACGCCACGGTATTAGGATTCAAAGGAGAAACAACACGTTGATGTGTTGATGCGTATTTGACCATTGAATGCTGGTATAAAAGCGATCTGTAAAAGTCACAATAATTATTCACGTTCAACTCATTCTTCCCTGCCTTCTCATGGGGTACAAATGTGCCAAAGAATCATGAGTATTTCCTTTTGAGACGCAGTTCAAAAGTAATTCAGCCTTTTTCCACTATGTTATTATGTTACATAATTAGGAGATTCCTAATACTTATGTTCAGTAGTGTAGAAACCAAAATGGCTGTTATAAGTTGCAGCCGGTGGCTTGAAGGATTGAATGACAAGGCTTGACCTCAGTCCTGATCCTCCTTCCGGTGGATACCGTGAGAATCAGTGGAGAAGACCCTCTTCCGGTTTAGATTAGAAAGAGATTTTAGTTTGATCGGCCAAAACCACGACGGTGGTAAGTCGTGTTATGCACGCTGCCGACTCAGTCTGCGCAGGTAGTCTGTGGGGATTTCAGAATAAAATATGATCTAAATTAAATCAAAGTCTTGAGTTATTATCTAAAAACTATCAATGGCACAGGGCTTCTGATAAAGAGAAATCCCCAATGGAAGACCAGACACAAAGTCCCCAAGACGGAGTCCAGACACCAGAAGAGACATTAGAAGAGTCGCTAGAAGAAGAACGTAAGATAGAAAAGATGAACAGAAGAAAAATAGAAGTAAGAAAGTAAGTAAAAAAGAGTATACAACAATTACGCAAGTAAACAAAGAAAAATCTGATCTGGCAATCTATTCCAAAATTATATTACTCTATTAGTAAAAAAAATCCTGTTGTTTAAGTAGACTTAAATTTTTGAAATCTGCCTTGACAGTCAATTTTTATTTCAGTTTTGATTGTATTTATAGAAGAAAACATTAAAACATTAATATGAAAGATCTATTTGTATTTGCTTAAATAACATAAAAATATAATTATATTGTCTCCATAGAACCACTACTTTAAAGACTGAAGTCCAAAATAACCTTTTTGGCATTAAATGACCCACAGAGGTTGATATGCTGTTAAACAAAACTCAAACTCAAACTCAAATATAATTATCTTTATATAACACACACACACACACACACACACACACATATATATATATATATATATATATATATATATATATATATATATATACCAACCCCTCCGCACGAGCAGGATGTGATACAAGGTCAATTTCTTAAGCGGAGTTCAACAGGTTTGAATTCAGAGTTTTCCTTCTCCTAGACCGGTTGCCTAACCAAGGTTAAAGAGCCCAGTCTGTCCTGCTATTTATCCATAGCTGGATGGAGAATAAGATTCATACCTTTCCCAACGGTATTAGCGCTAAGTGAAATGCAATTACCACGTCCAGGATTTGAACTCGGGGCGACGAGTCCATTTCCCATGACTGTAACCATATATATATATATATATATATATATATATATATATTAGCAAATATATGCACCCTCCGGGTGCAAGTATTTAAGTTTTAATATAATAAAATATCATATTAAATTAGAAAGGCTAATGAAACTGAATAAGAATGTAGATAAAAAGATTTGGAACAGAGGGGGTACGATTGAAAAATAGACCAACTTTGAAACTAATCATTTTCTGTTACTCCCGTCTTTCATTGGTAAATTTTCCTAATTTAACTGTTTAGTTAAAATAGGAAGTAAAGAATAATATTAATTATTTCTTCTTGTTAAGGGATTTCTTTTAAGATTTATTGAAGAGATTTTTGCTCATATTCATTAAGATAAAACCAAACAATTAGAAATCAATAATACTAAGCATATATTTATTAAAATCAAATTTTTAAGATCAATATGCAAATTAGCCTTCCCATTCATACTGTATACCGCTATTTTGTTGTATATATAAATACAATTGCATGTTAACAATATGTAGTTATGGTCAACATTATAAGTATTGTAAAACAATTTTATTAATAATTAAGGTATAAATAAAAATAAAAATAAAATCATGGTAAATGTGATGTAAATAACAAAGGGATTGTGACTTGTATAATAATATAGTTTCGGTTACAGACAAACAAACCCACAATCTCCATTATAATAATATATATATATATATATATATATATATATTCTTTGTCAATGACTAGTTTTATCAATTACTCATGTTAGTAATTAAAATAACTGTAGAGCATCTTGTAAGATATCCCTTGTCTTAAAAGATTTCCATTTGATTAATTCAGCTTACCCACTTGTATAAAACTGTGTTTGTTTGAAAGATAAAAACTATTATTTGAGCTTTGTGGACATTTATAAGTAAGAAGTAAAGTCGTCGGGGCGGCCTAATGTCGGTATCAGCCAGACAGCGAGGGAGTCTATCCCCTTTTCACTGGCGCTAGACCAAGGAGATTATTTTAGCTTCTGAGGCAGAGCGCCACACCTACCATCAGCTCCTCACTTTACCGCACAGATTCCTGTGCTACTCATACGCTGAATTGGCGAGGGCCGGTATCGAACCAGGAACCTTGTGATTCCTAGCCGAACGCAATACAGACTGAGAAATAATGATAATATTGTTGTTTGATTGATGTAATAATTGTTTATAAAATGTTAGTTTTCATGTGATCTCCCCCATGTTCTGTTGAAAGCATCTGTTTCATAAGTTGCGAAAAAAATTAATAAAACTCTTGTTGAAGGCCTTAAAACTAGGAAATTCCAACAGCTGTTTCTAGAAAGGGTCCATGGCCTTTGCATCATGCCTGATAGTTTGTACGGTCGAAACCTTCGGGAAAGTTTTGGAAATCAAACTTTGAAAGCCTTTATTATATATAATAACACTAATTAACAAAAAAGAGAATTTGTGTATAAATATTAAAAACTAGTAAAATAACATGGAATTTGGTATGTGTCAACGTATTAACCTGTATAAAAAAAAACTTCTGACAGCCCAGTGGACAATAAACAAACAAATACAAGGAAAGGCACGCATCTGAAAGTTATGGGGGAAAGCCGATAGTGAGAAACAAAGATGGCGGGGGGAAACACCTCTGAAAGAATGAAGTATTTTATAATGAAATTCAAAAGAGAAAAAAAGGAACATGGAAGAATTGCCCTTGCACTTTGATGGAATAATAAAGATTTAAGAAAAACGAAAGAAAAACGAAAAATAAAGAAAAAATAGACCTAGCATAGAAATGAATACAATTTGGAACCCATAATTAAGAAGGCTAGATCAGATTGAGAACGGAGAGGGAGAGAGAGAGACAGAGAGAGAGAGACAGAGAGACAGAGAGACAGAGACAGAGACAGAGACAGAGACAGAGAACACAATATAAGTCTAGGTAAAAAAAATCATACATAAATATGAATAGGTAGATATTCTAGCCCAAACAAGACAGTAGGTTTATAAGTTCCCAACATTCACACTTAAATGTCCAATTCGACACATGGCCTAGTGGTAATTAGGTTAAGACAGTTCTAAGTGACAGTTATCTCTGGATTCCGAGTTCAATCCTGAGTAGAGGCAGTAACATAGAAAAATAATTAACACAACTCCTACCCCAGCTATGGTTAGCGGAATGAGAACAGGATACCCCCGTGGACTAAATAAAGGGTTAGGTTCAAAGTTCCGTGATGGCTCCCGATTACGACAAGAAAGTTCCCGAGTTCAAAAAGAAGGTTCCCGATTCCGAGAAGGTTCCTGAGTCCAACAAGAAATACCTGAAGAAGGCTGGAGGGCATATCGGCCGAAACGTTGAACAAATAACAATGAAGATGGGAACAATAGTCCGAATAACACAGATAATACTAAAGAAAAAGGGGACAAGCATTTTTAAAAATAAAGTTGGGTTTTGGTTTGTTTGGTTTGTTTTTTTCCTGATTTGGTTTGGGGTATTTGTTTTGTTTTACGGCATATCAACCTCAGTGGGTCATTTAATGCCGATAAAGTTTTGAAATAAATCAATTCTTAATAGATAATACAATTTTTTTATAATACATTTTTCTATTTAACCCATAGATGGGACCCTAACAGGTACTACCATTCCGGGTCAGAGTGGACCAGGGAGCAATGGTGATGAAGGGGTGCTCCTCATTCCCCAAACCTCAAAAACTGGAACCTCACCATCAGATAGATTTGAACGCCATTCCCAGGACATGTAGACCCGCAGCCACCGCCTTCTAGCATCCATATGATAAAAAGGGGTTGGGGCTTGCCATAAGGGCAATAGGGTTGGGAAATCATATAGGTGCTAGGGCTTGACGTGACCAGCCGATTGATCGGAGGGGGCCTCTCCGACCGACCGTCTAGCCCAAGATAGGGCCAAAGTGGAGTATTGCATGTCATGAACTGCTCATCGACCTGGGCTCTATCCTTAAGCATCACGGGTCGCCACCCACGGCCAACAGGTGGCCCCATTTGGGGGAGTCTTACTCCTCTGCAGAGGTGCAGTCGGTGCATTCTAACGCCCCAGCCGACAGGGCGGATAAATTATTGAGGTTGACTGGATGGAGAGAGTTATCAGTCATGTAATTCCATTGTTTGAGAACAGGTTGGTTTTCGCATTTCTTTCCTTTCTTTCCTTTGCTTTCTATGACACATAACATTCGCCAGTATTTCCTTGCACAGAATTCCCCAAAGATGAAGCATTCATAACCCCCTAAAAGGCCCGGATGGAAGGTGCGGTGTCAGTGTCGGTGGATAGGGACTAATGTACCCAATAATGCCTGATAATTTGCAACTTTGAAAATTTTGGTTAAATTTGATAAATATAGTACGTGAAAATCGATTGAAAACTCGTCAATATCGACTAAAAGTAATTCCTCCTTTTACAAGTAATGTTATCTCTCCACTAACTCACAACCACACCTTGAAAAATATAGAAGCCGAGCAATAGTGACATTAGTTTTTGTCTGTACGGCTGGCTGGTTGGTTGGTTGGTTGGTTGGATTTTACGTCATATCAGGATAATTGCATCTAAGGGTGAGGTTTCAAATCTGGAGCTCTGTGGAGTGTAGTGTTACCATTTATTTTCATTACTCCCAGATTCATTCTGACCCGAAGTAGTAGTACCTGTTAGGGTCCCATCTATGCATTAAATAGATAAAATGTCTTTAACAATGTGTTTAAAAATGATTTTAAATAGTTGAATACCCAAAAATAATGAATAAAACAAAATATCGTTGGCATGAAATAACCCATGGGTTGATATGCCGTAAAATACAACCAATCAACCAACTCAATGGTTTGGTTTTGGTTTCAACCAATCTTTCAAGAATTTCTAGGAGTCATCCCTGAAAAAATGTCCAACTTTATATAGCTAATATTATTTGGTGTCATCAGGAGGATAGACAAAGGCCGCATCCCCAAAGACTTACTGTATGGCGAATTAGTAAAAGGCATCCGACCAGTAGGGAGACCATGCCTGCGCTTTAAAAATGTCTACAAGAAGAACATGAAGACATGCCACATCAACACCAACACATAGGAGGCTTGTGCAGAGGACTGAGCGACCTGACGCCTCCTCGTCAAACAAGGGACGAAAAGGAGTGAAAATAGAGGAAAGAATTCGCCATAGAAAATAGAGCCAGAAGAAAGGAGAGAAAGCAGCAATTCCAGCAAGCATCACTGTTTGCTTGCAGTCACTGCACCAGAGATTGCCATTCAAAAATTGGTATGTTCACCCACTCACGCAGTTGCAGATTTAAAATAAATTGGACACTACGCCACCGTCTTTAGTAGACGGAGGGATGCCAACAACAATTTGGTGTCTATATATTGATGCTCGTCTAACATTTTACAGTTTACATTCTCGTAAGTAATTTAACAGAAAGATCCCCAAAATGCCCTCATAAATTTCTTACCATTTTTTCTGAAATCCTACAAATTGAAATTTTGTACGCAATTGCTATTTTTATCTGACTAGGCAATTTGTTCAAAAATATATTACTATATTAGTGAAATAATCGAATGGATAATTCACTTGTTTTTTGGAATCTGTATTGGCAGTAAGTTTCCAGTTCGAGGATAAACATCAAAGTGTCTACCATAATTAGTAATTCCATTTATTATTTTGAAAGTTTCAATTAGATCACCTTTCATTGTTCTTTCTAGTGAAATAGTTAATCCAGCTGTACGTAATATCCCCCCTCTCTCTCTCTCTCACACACACACACACGCATATATATATATATATATATATATATGTGTTGTGTGTGTGTGTGTGTGTGTGTGTGTGTGTGTGTGTCTGTGTGTGTGTACAATTAAACAAAAGACACATCTCCTGTTTAACAATTTTATTTTTGATCCTTTCGAGTTTTCTGGCCAACTTTTTAATATTTGGGTGGAATTCATGGATAAGTCCACCAAAGTTTAGGTCCCGAGTACTTTCGGCACTTCGAAGTGCCATCATCAGGGGTGATGTGTTCCAGTTTTTTTATTTTTATTTTTTTTAGCCTCCACATTAATATAATAAAAAAACAAAAAAAAAAAAAAAACTGGAACACATCACCCCTGATGATGGCACTTCGAAGTGCCGAAAGTACTCGGGACCTGAACTTTGGTGGACTTAACCACGAATTCCAACCAAACATTAAAAATTTGTCCAGAAAACTCGAAAAGATCAAAAATAAAATTGTTAAACAGATGTGTCTTTTGTTTAATTCTACATATATAAATGAAAGAATGCTGCCCAAGTGGTTTTCTTTTTGTTGTGCATTATGTGAAATTTCAAGTACCTGAATTATAGTGCGAGGACTAGTATAGCCTGCGTTGTCTGAGGAGAAGCCTGCGGGGAGGGGTTGGGTATATATATATATATATATATATATATATATATATATATATATACATATATATTCTCCTGTGGAGGCCAACACATGGACATGCTAACGTAGGACGCCCACTAAGGACCTACATTGACTAACTATGCGAGGATTCCGGATGCTGCACGGAGGACCATTCAGGGTCAATGAGTAATAGGGAAGATTGGCGGAGGATAGTTATGGATACCCGTGCTGCTTGCGCGACATGATGATTATGATGATGATGATTATATATATATATATATATATATATATATATATATAAAATCCAAAAGTCCAGAGAAGAAATCTTCCTTACGAGTTTTTTTAAACAACCTGTCGCAGTTTGAGAGCTCAATGTGTGTCACAGAGCAAATTTATTCACCCAGCCTCATCAGATTCGCATCTGATAAGTCGGTAGAATTAGACATTTTGTCTAAGCTCCCCGAAATAGGCTATAATGCAAAACCTCTAAGTCTTTTGTTATTTCTTTACTTTTATATATATATATATATATATATATATATATATATATATATATTATATATACCCTCTATTGTTAATCCCTGAAATGTACTCTGGGGGTGGTCTGGAAAATCTACAGTACTTTTGATAGACTGTGATACTTTTCTTTTTCTGATATTTTTGACAATCATCTAAAATCGTCGTGACAGCAAAAAATCATAAAGTCGTCAATAGTTTTACGTCTAATCATAAAACTGCTTCCTCTGAGAATCTAAAAATATCACAATTTTTATTGTTATCATTTCACAATTTTCTTAAGACATTTATCGGCATTCATCTATGTCTCTATCACACTGTATTTGTGTCTCTGTCTCAGTCTCAGTCTCTCTGTGCGTCTTTTCAACTTATATCTCTGTCCCTATAAAATCTTTATATTTGTAACCCCCCCCTCTCTCTCTCTCCCTCTTTCTCTCTCAGTACGTTTTTACAAATTATCTCTCAACAATATCTATATATCTGTATGCTTCTTCTCTCTGTCTCTCTCTTTTTATCTCTATCTCCCCTCTGTCCCTCTCCTTTCTCTCCCTCTCTCTCTCTCTTTGTGCGTCTTTTCAACTTATCTCTCTGTCTTTATAATCTCTATGTATCTGTAACTTCCACCCGCCCCCTCATTCTCTCTCTCTCTCATCTCCCTCTTTCTCTCTTAGTACTTTTTTAAAATTATCTCTCAACAATATCTAATATCTGTATCCTTCTTCTCCCCCTCTCTCCCTCTCTCTCTTCTCTCCATCTTCACTTCCCCCCTCTCTCTCTCTCTCTCTTTGTACGTATTTTCAACTTATCTCTCTGTCCCTATAATCTCTATTTATCTGTAACCTCCCACCCGCCCCCTCTCCCTCTTTCTCTCTCAGTAAGTTTTTTCAAATTATCTCTCAACAATATCTATATATCTGTATCCTTCTTCTCTCCTCTCTCTCTCTCTCTTTATATCTCTCTCTTTTTTATCTCTATCTCCCCTCTCTCCCTCTCTCTCTCTCTTTCTTTCTATCTCCACTTCCCCTCTCTCTCTTCTTTGTAGGTATTTTCAACTTATCTCTCTGTCCCTATAATCTCTATGTATCTGTAGCCTCCCACCTGCCTTCTCTCTCTCTCTCCCTCTTTCTCTCTCAGTACGTTTTTTCAAATTATCTCTCAACAATATCTATATATCTGTATCCTTCTTCTCCCCATTCTCTCTTTTTCTCTCTATCTCCCCTCTCTACCCATCCCTCTGTCTCTGTCTCTCGCCCTCTCTCTTTGTACATCTTTTCAAGTTATCTCTGTCTCTATAATCTCTATATGTCTGTAACTTTCTCTCTCTTTCAATCTCCCTTTCTCACTCAGTATGTCTTTTCAAATTATCTCTCAACAATGTCTATATATCTGTATCCCTCTCCCCCTCTCTCTCCTTTTCTCTCTATCTCTATCAACCCTCTCCCCCTTCTCTCTCTCTCTCTTTCTCTCTCTCTTTGTACGTCTTTTCAAGTTATCTCTGTCTCTATAATCTCTATATATCTGTAACCTTCTACACACTCTCTCTCTTTCTCTCTCAGTACGTCTTTTCAAATTATCTCTATATCTATATATCTGTATCCTTCTTCTCCCCCCTCTCTCTCTCTATCTCTCTTTCTCTCTATCTCGCCTCTCTCTCTCTCTTTGTACGTCTTTTCAAGTTATCATATAATCTTATTATAATGGAGATTGTGTGTTTTTCTGTCTGTAACCGAAACTATATTCCTACTCAAGTCACAATTCTCTTAGTTATTGACATCACATTCTCCATGATTTTATTTTTATCTAAACCTCAATTATTAATAAAATTGTCTTACATTATTAATACTGTTAACTATGTCTACATAATGACAACATGCAATTATATTTATATATACAACAAAATAGTGGTTTACAGTGTGAACGGGAAGGCTAATTTGCATATTAATATTTAAAAATCGAATTTAATAAATATGTGCTTAGTATTATTGATTTCTAACTGTTTGGTTTTATTTTAATGAATATAAGCAAAAATTTCTTCAATGAATCTTAAATGAAATCCATTAACAAGATAAAATAACTGTCATTTTATTCTTTACTTCCTGTTATAAAAAAATACTTAAATTAGAAAAAATAACAATGAAAGACGAGAGTGATGGAAGAGTAAGTTTCAGTTGTTCCATTTTTTATTATACTCCCTCTGTTTCAAATCTTTTTATCTGTATTCTTATTTAGTTTCATTAGCCTTTCTAATTTAATACAATATTTTATTACATTAAAACTTAAATACTTGCACCCGGAGGGTGCATATATTTGCTAGTATCTATAATTATATATCTATAATCTTTATATGCCTGTAACCTTCCACCTCTCTCTTTTTTTTTCTCTCTCTCTCTCTTTCTCTCTCAGTACGTTATGTCTAAACAATCTCTTTATATCTGTATGCTTTTTCGTCTGTCCCTCTCTTTCTCTTTCTCTCTCTTTTTGACTCTCTCTCTCTCTCTCTCTCTCTGTCTCTCTCGCTCGCTCGCTTGCTGTCTCTTTGTCTGTACGTCTTCTCAATTTATCACTCAAAAATCTTTGTTAATCTCTCTTCTCTCTTTTCTCTCTCTCTTTCTCTCTCTCTCTCTCTCTCTCTCTCTCTCTCTCTCCCTCAGTAAGTCTTTTAAAATTATGACTATATCCCTAAACAACTCTCTCTATTTCTGTCTGTCTGTCTGTCTGTCTGTCAGTCTCTCTCTCTCTCTCTCTCTCTCTCTCTCTCTCCTCTCATTTCTGTCGCCCTTTCTCCTCTTGTCCATATCTCTCTCACTCACTCAGACACAGACACACACTGAAAGTTTCTTATCTCTTTTATCACATTCCTCCTCCTCCCCCTCCTCCTCCTCCTCCTCTCTCTCTGTCTCTCTGTCTATGTCTGTCTGTCTGTCTGTCTCCCTCTCTCTATATATATATCTTTCAAGCTGCACCTATTATCACCATTATCTATTTCATCTCGTTCTCCCCCCCTCTCTCTCTCTTTCACCCTCTACCCCTCCTCAATCTGCACGTATTTTTCTTGCTATTATCTCATTTTCTATCTCTCTTTGTTACATCTCCTTATCTTAAATGTATATCCCCGGTGTCTAGGTCCATCTTTGACACTTCTTTTCACGTACGCCAATTTTTTGTTTGTTTTAAAAATCTCTAGGGTGGCCTAAAAATATTGAAACATCTAAAAATTTCATAACTTAATATTTACATTAATTTTCATATATCATAATTAACCCAAGCAAATTGCAAAATATCAAGTTGAAATGTTAAAGAACAAATCTTATTCTAATGGAGATTCGGTATACCAACGTATTAAAATCAATACTATGACTTATTTTTTTAAATAGAAACCAATTAAAACTAAACTAAGCTAAGCTATAACTAAGCTAAGTGTAATCTTTTTATATGCGTTCTGATTTAATTTCGTCAGTATTACTAATTTAATATAGGCCTCACACTAAAAACAAGCAAGAAGCAGCCGATATCCAGCACATACTATTACGGACGCGGACTATGCAGATGACCTAGCACTACTCGCAAATACACCTGCACAAGCCGAATCCTTACTACACAGCCTAGAAAAGGCAGCACGAAATGTCGGCCTAGACGTAAACTGATAAAACTGAGTTCATGTCTTTCAAAAACAAAAGCGACATCTCCACCATCGATGGCAAACTCCTAAACTCGGTAGAACAATTTAGATACTTAGGCAGTAACATCTCCTCCACAGAAAATGACGTTAATGCACGCATAGGAAAGGCATGGGCCGCTATAAATAAATTATCGGTCATATGGAAATCCAGTCTCACAGACAAGTTAAAGAGACAGTTCTTCCAGGCCGTTGTCGTATCAGTGCTGCTGTATGGCCGCACCAACTGGACCCTAACGAAGCGACTAGAGAATAAACTAGATGGGAGCTGCACAAGAATGCTACGGGTGATCATGAACAAGACGTGGAAACAACACCCCACGAGAAAGCAGCTGTACGGCCACCTGCCACATATCACCCAAACCATCCGAGTAAGACGGACAAGACACGCGGGACACTGCTGGAGAAGCAAGGACGAACTCATAAGTGACGTCCTCCTGTGCACGCCAGTGTGGGCCGACCAGCAAAGACGTACATTGATCAACGCTGCGCGGATACAGGATGCTGCATAGAGGACCCCCCGAGAATGATGAGCGATAGGGACGGATGGAGAGAGACTGTCATGGATATCCGTGCTAACAGCGCGACATGATGATGATGATGATGATGAAAACTCTTAAACACTTACGCCCGGAGGGTGCATATTCTTGAAAGTGAAAATGAAAAAAAAATTACTATTCCACTTAGAGGTTTATAATTTCAACAAAAAAAAAAGAAATGTTTGGTGGCAGAATAATTTCAAGAAATTCAGAATTCAAATGTTTTGTCTGCCTGAATACTCTTTGGGGCTTTATTCAAGAAGTTGTATTTGAATAAGCTTAAACCATTGCTACAACTCAAGAATAATATTTGTGCTGGGGTAAAAGAATTGACTCCAAAACCTTGAGCAAAATCCCATCAAAGTGTTGAATTAAGGTACAACTTTGGTTTATTGATTTTAACGGCATATCAACCCGTCTAGAGTTATGTAATGCCTAACGGTTAGGAAGTAATATATGTTGTGTATTATATTTATACATTTTAGGTTTTAACAATGTGTTAGCATCATTGGGGATCATGTGTGTATCGATGAAATTGAAGGCAATCCAGAAGATATCATTTATTGCAAATAGCTCAAATATTTTTCCTTGGAGTATATTTTATTTGACAATAGAATGATAGAAGTTTTATGCGTCAGTCTTTTTATGGGCCACCATATATATAAAACTATATCATTCACAAATGTTCTCTTTTAATGATTCCTATTAGTAAATATCGCTTGGTGCCATTACTTATGTATATATATATATATATATATATATTATATATATTATATTATATATATATTATATATATGTTGTGTGTGTGTGTGTGTGTGTGTGTGTGGTGTGAGTGTATGTGTGGAGTGTGGTGAATATCAGCTTCTCGCCTATGGGACCATCAAATTCTCACCCCCGTCTCTCCATCTATA
>CM042149.1:122559941-122567441 GCA_023376005.1 Doryteuthis pealeii
AGGAGAGAGATACATACTTTTCTAATTAGGATTAAAAAGGAATACTAACATACTTTCTGTTACAAGGCGTATGGTACTGAAACTACATACTTTTTCTATTAAGGATTTAAAGAATACAACATACTTTCTGTTACAGGGTATGTACTGAAACTACATACTTTTTCTATTAAGGATTTAAAGGAATACAACATACTTTCTGTTACAAGGCGTATGTACTGAACTACATACTTTTTTCTATTAAGGATTTAAAAGAATACAACATACTTTCTGTTACAAGGCGTATGTACTGAAACTACATACTTTTTTCTATTAAGGATTTAAAGGAATACAACATACTTTCTGTTACAAGGCGATGTACTGAAACTACATACTTTTTCTATTAAGGATTTAAAAGAATACAAATACTTTCTGTTACAAAGGCGTATGTACTGAAACTACATACTTTTTCTATTAAGGATTTAAAAGGAATACAACATACTTTCTGTTACAAGGCGTATGTACTGAAACTACATACTTTTTCTATTAAGGATTTAAGGAAACAACATACTTTCTGTTACAAGGCGTATGTACTGAAACTACATACTTTTTCCTATTAAGGATTTAAAGAATACAACATACTTTCTGTTACAGGCGTATGTACTGAAACTACATACTTTTTCTATTAAGGATTTAAAGGAATACAACATACTTTCTGTTACAAGGCGTATGTACTGAAACTACATACTTTTTCCTATTAAGGATTTAAAGGATACAACATACTTTCTGTTACAGGCGTATGTACTGAAACTACATACTTTTTCTATTAAGGATTTAAAGAATACAACATACTTTCTGTTACAAGGCGTATGTACTGAAACTACATACTTTTCTATTAAGGATTTAAAGGAATACAACATACTTTCTGTTACAAGGCGTATGTACTGAAACTACATACTTTTTTCTATAAGGATTTAAAAGAATACAACATACTTTCTGTTAAAGCGTATGTACTGAAACTACATACTTTTTCTATTAAGGATTTAAAGGAATACAACATACTTTCTGTTACAGGCGTATGTACTGAAACTACATACTTTTTCTATTAAGGATTTAAAAGATACAACATACTTTCTGTTACAAGGCGTATGTACTGAAACTACATACTTTTTCTATTAAGGATTTAAAGAATACAACATACTTTCTGTTACAAGGCGTATGTACTGAAACTACATATTTTCTTATTAAGGATTTAAAGAGAATACAACATACTTTCTGTTACAAGGCGTATGTACTGAAACTACATACTTTTTCTATAAGGATTAAAAGAATAATACAACATACTTTCTGTTACAGAGGCGTATGTACTGAAACTACATACTTTTTCTATTAAGGATTTAAAGGATACAACATACTTTCTGTTACAAGGCGTATGTACTGAAATACATACTTTTTCTATTAAGGATTTAAAAGAATACAACATACTTTCTGTTACAAGGCGTATGTACTGAAACTCATACTTTTTCTATTAAGGATTTAAAAGAATACAACATACTTTCTGTTTACAGGCGTATGTACTGAAACTACATACTTTTTCTATTAAGGATTTAAAGGAATACAACATACTTTCTGTTACAAAGGCGTATGGTACTGAAACTACATACTTTTTCTATTAAGGATTTAAAAGAATAACAACATACTTTCTGTTACAGAGGCGTATGTACTGAAACTACATATCCTTTTTTCTATTAAGGATTTAAAAGAATACAACATACTTTCTGTTACAGGCGTATGTACTGAAAACTACATACTTTTCTATTAGGATTTAAAGAATACAATACTTCTGTTACAAGGCGTATGTACTGAAACTCATACTTTTTCTATTAAGGATTTAAGAATAACATACTTCTGTTAAGGCGTGTGTACTACTACATACTTTCTCTATAAGGATTTAAAAGATACAACATACTTTCTGTTACAGGCGTAATGTACTGATACATACTTTTTCTATTAAGGGATTTAAAGAATACAACATACTTTCTGTTACAAGGCGTATGTACTGAAACTACATACTTTTTCTATTAAGGATTAAAGGAATACAACATACTTTCTGTTACAGAGGCGTATGTACTGAAACTACATTTTTTCTATTAAGGATTTAAAGAATACAACATACTTTCCTGTTACAGGCGTAGTACTGAAACTACATACTTTTTCTTTAAGGATTTAAAGGAATACAACATACTTTCTGTACAAGGGCGGTATGTACGAAACTACATACTTTTTCTATTAAGGATTTAAAAGAATACAACATACTTTCTGTTACAAGGCGTATGTACTGAACTACATCTTTTTCTATTAAGGATTTAAAAAATACAAATACTTTCTGTTACAAGGCGTATGTACTGAAACTACATATTTTCTATTAAGGATTTAAGAATACAACATACTTTCCGTTACAAGGCGTATGTACTAAAATAATACTTTTTCTATTAAGGATTTAAAAGAATACAACATACTTTCTGTTACAGGGCGTATGTCTGATAACTATTTTTTCTATTAAGGATTTAAAGAATACAACATCTTTCTGTTCAGGCGTATGTACTGAAACTACATACTTTCTATTAAGGATTGAAGGAATACAACATACTTTCTGTTACAAGCGTATGTATGAAACTACATAACTTTTTCTATTAAGGATTTAAAAGAATACAACATACTTTCTGTACAAGGCTATGTACTGAAACTACATACTTTTCTATAAGGATTTAAAGAATACAACATACTTTCTGTTACAAAGGCGTATGTACTGAAACTACAACTTTTCTACTAAGGATTTAAGGAATACAACAGAATTTCTGCTACTAAAACTACACCTTTCTACATATGTTTTACTAACTATCTAATACTAATAATCCGAAGTGGTCGGTTTAGCTCAGTCGTTAGAGTGTTTGCTGGAACTTCAAGGTTCCAGGTTCGTACCAAGCCTCCACCAACTCAGCGTATAGTAGCACAGGCATATGTGCGGTAAATTGAGGACGCTAAAAAATAATCTCCTTGTCTAGCTCTAGTGAAATGAGGATATACTCCCTCGCGTCTGGTTGATACCGATTTTAGGCCACCCAACGATTTAAAAAAATGTTTTCAAGTATTTCAAGCCATAAACTAATTTCAAATATTTGATAATAATTATTCTTTGTAAAACGAATTATATATTCAAATGACTAAATATCTTTTATTATTCGGACTATTGTCCTCATTTCATTGTTATTGTAACACGTTTCAGCCGATGTGCCCTCCGACCTTCTTCATGTATTCTCCTGTCGGACTCGGGATTGGGAACCTTCTCGGACTCGGGAACCTTCTTGTCGTAATCGGCATCACGGAACTTTGACCCTAACCCTTTATTCAGTTCACGGAGCTATCCTGTTCTCATTTCGCTAACCATAGCTAGGGTACAGGTGTTAAGCTGTGTTAATTATTATTCTATGGGTTCCCGTGACCGACAAGAAATACCTGAAGAAGACCGGGGGAAACATTGGCCGAAACGTTGTACAGATAACAATGAAGATGAGGAAAATAGTCCGAATAACACAAATAATACTAATTATCAAGCCTCAAAAAGAATTCAGTGAAATAGTAGTCAAATAACTGTTGATAAAACTAATTTACACTTTCTCTTGTGGACACCTATACAAGGAAACACCAGAATGGACCGATCAGCTCTACACGAATACGTGTTTTTGCCAGGAGCGATGTCTAATAGGGATCGTGGTGAAGAGAGGGATGGGAGTTCGCGCAATCAACGCGACAAGATGATGATAATGATGATGATGATGATGATGTCTTTATACCAAAATGTGTTCTCAGTCATGTTTGTCAATTAAAGTCTATGAGGATTAAATTATACATTTTTGCTACCGCCAGCAAACGACCCTCTAGACTCGTTTGTTAAGCGTCACTTTAAAATCAGGCGCCGAAATTCATTTTTTCTCTTTCTCTTTCTGTCTCTCTTACTTGAAGAATTTACTAACGATGCTTCGAACAAGAAAAAAAAATGGCTGCCTGAATATTGTTAACATCGGAGGCTGTTGAATGTTGAGTGTTTTTCTGAAATAAAATTGGGGTTAAAAATAGAAAATAATGTAAATTCGCACAGAGATAATAAAAGACAAAAAAAGAAAGACAAAAAAAAAAAAAAAAACTAATAATAAATTGAAATGATTAGCGCAAATCGAAAAGCAAAATAGATATAAAATACAACGAATATTTTCTTCAATCATTTAACGTTTTCTGTGGAAAAAAAAAAGGCAAGCAAGAAAAAATGAAAAAGCCCGAAGGAATAGGCGATGTAAAAAAATTGGAAGATTGTTAATGAACAAGCGAAAGAACAAAAAGATTTGAATCCCCAAACTGCGAATGTCTGTATTAATAGCGCGATTACAATCCGAATGATAAAAAGTTGATGCTCGTGTGGTAGTAACGTTCTTTGATTATATATATATATATATATATATATATATATATATATATATATACAACACATACACATATATATTGCTATTTGATAACAATTATATATATATATATATATATATATATATATATATATATATATATATATATATATATATATATAAATTTCTGCGTGCGTGCGAGCGGGCGTGTGTGTGTGTAGACATATCAAAGGAAAGGTTTTGGGCGATCTATTCATGCCACATACTCGAGGCAGTAACTTTCATTAAGGGTCTCTGTCAATCACTTTTTCTTCTTTCTTTCTGTCTTTCTTTCTTTCTTTCCTTCTTTCTTTCTTTCTTTCTTTCTTTGTCTCTTACTCTCTGTTTGTCTCATTGTCTGTCTATCTATGTATACGTATATAGATATATAGTCATCCACAGTGTGGCTAGACATTTTGTGAGCTACCTAAAGCCGGGATTGAAATCCGATCGTTTCAGTATCAGTCGGACAGCTTGACCGCTTGGCTATCGTCACCCACAGAATGCGAAGGGGATTTTAACTGTTTTAATACACACATCTGTATGTATGTAAGCCGTCATAGAGTGCCCCATCCAAATTAATATATATATATAATATATATATATATATATATATATATATATATATATATCCTATTATAATGGAGATTGTGTGTTTTACTCTCTGTAACCGAAACTAAATCACTACTCAAGTCACAATTCCCTTAGTTATTAACGTCACATTCACCATGAATTTATTTTAATTTTAACCTCAATTATTAATAAAATTGTTTTACATTACTGTTAACCATATCTACATATTAATAACATGCAATTGTATTTATATATACAACAAAATAGCGGTTTACAGTGTAAACGGGAAGGCTAATTTGCATATTGATATTTAAAATGTGATTTTAATAAATATGTGCTTAGTATTATTGATTTTTAACTGTTTGATTTTATTTTAATGAATATAAACAAAAATCTCTTCAATTAATCTTAAAAGAAATCCATTAACAAGAAAAAATAACTGTCATTTTATTATTTCCTTCCTATTTTAACTAAATACTTAAATTAGAAAAAATAACAATGAAAGACGGGAGTGATGGAAGAGTTTCAGTTGTTCTATTTTTCAAGTCTTTTTATCTGCATTCTTATTTAATTTCGTTAGCCTTTCTAATTTAATACGATGTTCTATTACATTAAAACTTAAATACCTGCACCCGGAGGGTGCATATATTTGCTAGTATATATAATGAGAGCAATGTAGTATACAGATTTAAATGTCTCCTAGGAGATTGCAGTCTCCCAGAAAATGAAAATATGTACATTGGATTCACCTCAACCACAGTGTCACGTCGTCTAACCCTCCATTCAACAGTTAATAGCTCCATTTCACAAGACCTAAAATTACATCCATGCCCCACTCTAATTACCGAAATATTCTAACTGAAAATACACACATTCAGCACAAAGAAAAAAAGTAAACAAAAACTCCAAATACTAGAAGCTCTGTATATAAAACAATACAAACCATCCTTAAAGAAAATTAATTTCCAATGCAGTACACACATTTTAAAATGCCTATAACAACTTTCTCATCAATTCTTCTCCTTCCAGCCTCCACATTAATATAATAATAAAAAACTGGAACACATCGTCCCTGATGATGGCACTTCGAAGTGCCGAAAGTACTTGGGACCTGAATTTTGGTGGAATTATCCACGAATTCCATCCAAATATTAAAAAGTTGGCCAGAAAACTCGAAAAGATCAAAAATAAAATTGTCAAACAGATGTGTCTTTTGTTTAATTCTACATGTATAAATGAAAGAATGCTGCCCAAATATATATATATATGTGTGTGTGTGTGTGTGTGTGTGTGTGTGTGTGTGTGTGTGTGTGCATGCGTGCGCGCATGTAGTTAATTTGTATTGAGAAATGAAAATAAAGTGCTCGATTACAGGTGTAAGTGCTGTATTTATTTGTTATAGTGTACAAAACAATTAAAAGGTGTCTGTCAACATTACTTTAAAAGTGGCATACTAATCATTTCTCAACAGACCAACCTGCTATAAGATAGGGTTACGTAGTATAAAGTCAATGGGTCTAAGTAACTAACAATTTCTTGCCTATGCGATTTTTAAACTAAAATATTTGTGTATTGACGTACTTTTTTTTATTATACTGTTCTGTTGTGTATACGCGATAAACTGATCCACCCCCATTGCCTTATATATACGCTACCTAACCTATATATATATATATATATATATATATATATATATATATATATATATAAACAAATAAACAAAAACTCCAAATACTAGAAGCTTTATACATAAAACAATACAAACCCTCCTTAAACAAAATTAATTTCCAATGCAGTACCCACATTTTAAAATGCCTATAACACCTTTCTCACCAATACTTCTCCTTCCAGCCTCTACATTAATATAATTTTTAAAAAACTGGAACACATCACCCCTGATGATGGCACTTTGAATTGCCGAAAGTACTCGAGACCTGGACTTTGGTGGACTTATCAACGAATTCCACCCAAACATTAAAAAGTTGGCCAGAAAACTTGAAAAGATAAAAAATGAAATTGTTAAACAGGAGATGTGTCTTTTGTTTAATTCTACATATATAAATGAAAAATGCTGCCCAAATACACAACACACACACACCACACACACACACACACACACACAACATATATTATATATATATATATTAGTATATATTTATTTGTATGGAAACAAGTCTGCTGTCATTGGTTTCATGCTATCCAAGCTTAATTGTTGAAGCGGAACAATCGTCGGGATGCGAAACATGTTTGATAATCATAATAATATTGTCAAATATATTGTGCGTTAAATGAATCCGTCTGATCTGACGAAACTCGGTGGTCCTCATATACCACGAGTGGAAACGGTCCATCATCACGATACCCTGGTATTTAAGGCCTTTTTATTCACAAATGAATTGGCTCTGTTCATTCAAATTAAACATTGGGCTCTCATACGGGACCTGAACTCTGCAAC
>CM042149.1:122569941-122587441 GCA_023376005.1 Doryteuthis pealeii
TGCTGAATGTTGAACGAATTAAGAATGTTTTGCGAATAAAGCCGTAGTTTGTGAAGTGCTTTCTCAAAGCCATTAACATTCATCGAGGAAGCTTGGACATTATGAGGAAGAGTGTAATGAGTGAAGAAACAGAGCAGTGGAAAGGGAAAAAATGAAGGCGAAAAGTGTAGGTCAATCAACAGAGAGAGAGAGAGAGAGAGAGAGAGACAGAGACAGAGACAGAGACAGAGACAGGTCGACAGTCCGTCAGATTGCCCAGGGAATGAAGACGACAATCTAAGAAATAGAAAAAGAAAAACAAACATGTATAGATAGAAGAAAACAGAAGAGAAAAACGTGAAGCACTTTCTCAAAGTATCCGCCATAATTATGGTGGCGCTTGTGGCGTAACGGCTATCTTTGTTGAAAGTGGACTCCGCTACCCGGGTTCAAATCAATAGCGAGGCTCTTTGCATTTCGCAAAAGCGTTAATACTCTTTGAGAAAGGTGGGTATTTAAATAAAGCATCCACCACGCGTTGGATGTGACTCAAATACGCAACTATAGGGACATCTACCGGGCATCGAACACGCTATTCAGTAGTAATTAAAACTGTGAGTGTATCCTGCTAACCGTGGGAGTCAAAGTGGAGTGTTGCAAGTCATAGACGGTTCAGCTACAAGGATTCTGTCCTTAAGAATCACGGGTCGCCAACCTACAGATGATCCCATTTGGGGTGGGTCTTACCCCCCTACAGCGTATTCGCCAGTCCCAGATGACAGGGCGGGTCACAGATGTTGCCAGGAAGACGTTGAACACAATGTCATATTGCTTTAGGGAGTACAGCTCTTGATTTTGAATTCAGTCTTACTTTCTGCAATACCGGTTGCCTTAAGTATACATAATGAATCGGCATAGCGTATCCTTTTTGTAATGTAGTGTAAATATTCAGATTTAACAGTTAGATTCATGGAAAAATACAGATAAGTTCAGATAAGCATGATAAGTAGTCTTTGTTCCCAAGATGAACTGAAAAGGGATTCGCCGATTAGTTAGTCGAAACTCGTGACCAACAGCGAATGGGAATATATTAACAATAGATTTAGCTGTTAAAGTGGGTATCGAATAATAAAGATAGGCACACCAAAATAAATCTCCGTGTTTATAATTAATAAATAAGGTTGGATTATTTCGGCATAAAAGGTGTGCTGGAATCTTAAACTTATAGACTCTGCATGAGCGCGTAGATTAAAGCCAGCCAATCAACAGCTCGAATACGTGGTTAGTTAACTATTTAATCGCCGATCTGCAAAGCCGTTCATTTGCCCATTTTCGTCATTGACGAACGGGCCTGCAGCCAAGGACTTTATTCAACCAAGGATTATGCCCAACACTAAGAGAACTGACTAACAACCAAAGGATTCTACCTAACACTAAGGGACAGCGAGGACAAACCAAAAGTTGCCTCAATAAGGATCTGCTTAACTCAAGGGATCTCCATTGTAAAGTGCTCTAACGTAAAGCCGGTTGGATGTTATTGCATGTCAACTATTGTTAGGGATTTTGAAGTTGGCTCACGTCTTTAAATATCAAGCTTAGTGAATTTATAAGATACGAATATAAAATTTATTAACCTTCCACGACACCATTGATGCTATTTGCGTTTTACCCAGTAATTTCTACTGATAATTTAAACCCATTATAACGTTAAATAGAGTTCTTTGAAATGTTTCTTTTGCTCATAAAATATATATTTATCTCCTCTATTTGTCATAGCTATATTTATCTCACAATAACATCAAAGCATTGTGTTAAATAAAACAGCCGAAATAGTGTCATGGACTGTCAGTATTTTTTCTTTACTGCAAGTTTGAACCCATTATATCGTTATACAAGCTTCTTGAAGTTTTTTCTTTTGTACATAAAATATACGTTCTCTCTCCCTCCACTCACCAAAGATATATTTATCTCTTAATAACATCAAAGCGTTGTGTTAAAAAACACGGCGTCAGTAGTGTTATGGACAGTAAGTAGTGTATGAAATGGTTGGTTGGTTGGGTTTTACCGCACGTCAAACCTTGTTGGGTTATTTTATGCCGAAGACGTTTTGTTTTATTCATTCTTGATTGATATTGAATTGTTTCTTTTCAAACTGATTTTTTAAAGTTTTTTTTTTCTTAATGAATATGAGCAAATATCTCGAAGATTAATCTTAAAAGAAATCCATTAACCAGAAGAAATAACAGTAATGTTATTCTTTAATTCCTATAACTACCGTATTGAGGGCAGCGCGTGGTGTACTGGTTACAGTCATGGGAAATAGACTCGTTGCCCGAGTTCAACTCCTGGATGTGGTAATTGCATTTCCACTTAGCGCTAATACCCTTGGGAAAGGTATGAATCCTACTCTCCTCCAGCTATGGATAAATAGTAGGACAGACTAGGCTCTTTAACCTTGGTTAGGCAACCGGTCTAGAAGGAAAACTCTGAATTCAAACCTGTTAAACTCCGCTTAAGAAATTGACCTTATGTCACATCCTGCTCGTGCGGAGGGGTTGGTAAATATATATATAAGACGCACGGGCCTATAAGACGCACCCCATTTCATCAGGTCAGATTTAGGAAAAAAAGTTTTTAGTGTATTTAAGCATATATTGTTAAAAACGGTCTAGCTGTGCATTACACAAGCAGAAACATAGCTGTATAAAAGAAATATGGCAGTAGGGGTAAGCAACAAGCATACACAAAACATCTTAATAGCAGGAAATAATACTACTAATAAAAAGGCGTATGGGAGGTATCAAACTTCACCCACGATGTATAGACGCAGGGCAATTTTTTTTGCGAAAATGTTGAAAAAAGTGCGTCTGTATGCTTTCAAATACTGTAAAATTATGAAAATTTAGAAAATGAAAGACGGCAGTTTTAGTTGTTCAATTTTCGATTATACCACACTCTGTTTCAGATCTTTTTATCTGTATTCTTATTTAGTTCATTAGCCTTTCTAATTTAATATGATAACTTATTAGATTAAAACTTAAAATGATTGAACCCGAAGGTGCATATATTCTTCAACTTCTTCAGCTTTCAAATAAGATTGAATATTTTACTCATTTTTTTCTATTTAACCCATAGATGGAAGCCTAACAGATACTACCACTCTGGGTTAGAGATGGCCTGGGAGTAATAGTGATGAAGGGGTACTCCACATTTTCCAGAGATCTAGAATTTGAACTTCACCTCCATAGAGAGTTTAAAGCCATACCCTCAGAATACTAAGACCTCAGTTACGCCTGCTAGCACATACATGATGAAAAAGGGTTGGGACTCACCATAAGGGCAATAGGGTCGGTACAATAAACTTGTTTTTTTTAAATAACATTTTGTCTATATAACCTATTGATCGGACTCTAACAGGTACTACAACTCGGGTTTATAGTGGACCTGGGAGTAATAGTGATGAAGGAGTACTCCATATTCCCTAGAGCTCCAAAATTGGAACTTGACAATCAGATAGAGTTTAAGGTTATACCTCCAGCCACCGCCTTCTAGCACATATATGATGAAAAGGGAAATGGAAGCGCGTGGTGTAATGGTTAGAATCATGGGAAATCGATTTGTCGCCCCGAGTTCAATTCCTGGATAAAGCTGTTTGTATTTCACATAGCGCTAATACCCTTGGGGAAGGTATGAATTCAATTCTCTCTCCAACTATGGGTAAATAGCAGGGAATACTAGGCTCTTTAACCATAGCTGGGTCATCAGTCTAGGAGAAGGAAAACGGATACCTGGGGAAAAAATTAAAAAAGAAATTGTCCTTGTTCATGAGGAGGTGTTGGTAATTATATATATATATATATATATATATATATTAAAGTAAAGTAAGTAAAGTCGTCGGGTGGCCTAAAGTCGGTATCAGCCAGTCAGCAAGGGGTCTATCCCTTTTCAATTGCGCTAGACCAAGGAGATTGTTTTTAGCATATGAGGTGGAGCGCCACACCTTCCATCAGCTCCTTACTTTACCGCACAGATCCCTGTGCTACTCATACGCTGAGTTGGCGGGGACCGGTATCGAACTAGGAACCTTGTGGTTTCTAGCCGAACGCTCTACCGACTGAGCTATATATATATATATGATCAAAAGGGTTGGGGTTTGATATAAGGGCAATAGGGTCGGCACAATAAACTTGTTTTTACTTTTTTTGTCAATTTAACCTATACATGGGGCCCTAACAGTTCCTAATACCGCAGGTCTGAGAGGACATGGGAATACCCATGGCTTTAGACTGCAAAATACTGGAAAAAATGTTCGTGTGTAATATATATTGATTATTTTAAAACTTATAGCAGGTAAATTTTGCATTTTTCAACTTTTTATTGTCTTGAATAAACGGAATATGAGAATCTTATTATAATGGACGTTGTGTGTTTGTCAGTAACCGAAACTATATCGCCACTCAAGTCACAATTCCCTTTGGTATTTACGTCGCATTCTCCATGATTTGATTTTATCTAAACTCCAATTATTAAAAAAATTGTTTGATATTATTAATGCTGTTTACCATATCTACACATCAATAACATGCAATTGTATTCATATACACAAAAATAGCGGTTTACAGTGTGAACGGGAAGGCTAATTTGTATATTAATATTTAAAATTTGATTTCGATAAATATGTGTTTAGTATTATTGATTTCTAAATGTTTGGTTCTATCTTAATGAATATGAGCAAAGTTCTCGATAAAAATCTTAAAATAAATTCATCAACAAAAAGAAATAACTGTAATTTGATTCTTTACATACTATTTCAACTAAATAGTTAAATTAGTAAAATTTAGCAATGAAAGGCGGAAGTGAGTGAAGAGTAAGTTTCAGTTGTTCTATTTTTCGATTATACCTCCCCCTCTGTTTCAGATCATTTTATCTGCTTTCTTATTTAGTTTCCTTAGCCTTTCCAATTTAATATAATATTTTATTACATTAAAACTTAAATACTTGCACCCATAGAGTGCATATATTTGCTAGTTTATATAAAAGTAGTCGGCGTGGCCTATCATCGAGGGAGTCTATCCACTTTTCACTAGCTCTAGATCAAGGATATTGTTTTTTTAGCGTCTGAGGTGGAGCGTCATACCTACCACCAGCTCCTTACTTTACCGCACAGATCCCTGTGCTACTCATACTCAGAGTTGGCGAGGGCCGGTATCGAAGTAGGAACCTTGTGGTTTCGTGCCGAACGCTCTACCGACCGAGCTAAGGCAAACACACGAACATCATAACACATCTTCAGCTTTCAAATTAGAATTGATATATATATATATATTTGACTTATGAAATATCTTCTTTTTTTTATTTGATGACAATTGTTGCTTAATAGAGGAATAGAATTCCCCGGTGACTATTGATTGTCAGCCATCTTGATTTCTAGGTTTGACGTCAGAGCATTGACTTTTCAAAGTATATGAAGAAATAGGAATATAAGATATTTTTAATACTGTTTTTTTTTTTTTAATGTTCTCTGATAATGTATTTTCAATAATCTATACTAGGTGAACCCGTGGACGTCTCGTGGTTTTAATTATTAGCCAAAACCAATGACTAAAAGATCAATACGACATTTTAACGTTATATTTAGAATAGCAGTATTTATCAGGATTCCATAAAGGTTTTTAGGTGCAGATGGTTGTTGTTGTTGTTGTTGTTGTTGTTGTTCATTCACCCTGGGTCAGTTTTCCACGGGTCGAATTCCACGTATCCAGAATGAACAAGGTTGTTAATGGGATTCATGAAAAGAGGAACGGGGGAATACGAAATTCACAAGCGGTCCCCTAACTCCGCATGCATATCGCGGTCAGGAGAAAGAGATGTCCATGTGTAACGTTGCGGGCGTCACAATGTGGTTGACACAATGGGTGTCTTTTCACCGTGTGCTCACTGGGTGCACTATTAAATTCACACAAGTCGCTGGACGCTTACAAGGCATGTGAACTTCTAGCGCTTGTTTACAACACTCACAGAATGCAGTAGTCAGACTTCAAGCCACGAAAGAATCCTTCCTCCTTTCGTTTCGTTTATGGTCGGGCAAAGGTATCACGTTTCACGATCGTGGGTTTTTAGTTATGGTCAATTTGACTTGTTGACAAGTATCCCTCTCCTTAGTATCAGTCAAGTATCTGTTCACGTTTGTTTGTTTAATGGCTTTCATTCATGGATTTCTCGTAAGATTTCTTTGGCATAGTAAAATAAAGATGAGGATAGTACTTCTTGCTTTTCATCAATTTATTCACTTAATGCAATTTATTGAGAGAGAGAGAGAGAGAGAGAGAGAGAGAGAGAGAGAGAGAGAGAGAGAGGAGAGAGAGAGAGAGGCGCGCCAATTATACTACACATGTTTGCCGCATATTTTCAAAGACGCAGAGACATATACATTAATTCCTGACGATAATCAAGGTACCCTTTGGATTTTCACCATAGACCCTTTAGTCGGGTTCTGGTCCTAATTATATAGAGTTTCAGACCAATCCGCCTTGGGAGCCCCTACCAGCAACTTGATTTCCAGACAGCAGAGCTCTGACACTACAACGTTGTCACCAATCCTACCACGGTGACGAGGGGTTGGACTTTATGGTGGTAGATACATATTTAAAACGCCCTGTCGTTTGGGGCGTTAGAATTCACCAACTGCACCTCTGCAGAGGGGTAAGACTCTCCCCATGGGGCCACCTGTTGGCCGTGGGTGGCGACCCGTGATGCTTAAGGATAGAGCCCAGGTGAATGACCAGTTCATGACATGCAATACTCCACTTTGGCCCTATCTTGGGTTAGAAGGGCGGTCGGAGAGGCCCCATTCGATCAATCGGCTGATCACGTCAAGCCCTAGCACCTATATGATTTTCCCAACCCTATTGCCCTTATGGCAAGCCCCACCCCTTTTTATCATATGGATGCTAGAAGGCGGTGGCTGAGGGTCTACATGTCCTGGGAATGACGTTAAACTCTATCTGATGGTGAGGTTCCAGTTTTGGAGGTATGGGGAATGTGGAGCACCCCTTCATCACCATTGTTCCTGGTCCACTCTGACCCGGAGTGGTAGTACCTGTTAGGGTCTCATCTATGGGTTAAATAGAAAAATGTATTATAAAAAAATTGTATTATCCATTAAGAATTGATTTATTTCAAAACTTTATCGGCATTAAATGACCCACTGAGGTTGATATGCCGTAAAACAAAACAAACCAAACAAACCAAACATATTTAAAAAAATAAAGGACGTAGATTCATTTTTATTAAAATTTAAGATGTAAGAAAACTCTCTGGACTAGCACTAGTGAAAAGGGAATAGACTCCCACATTTTCCGACTGGCACCAAAAATGGACCACTACACCGACTTTACTTGCCATTACTAGCATATTTCATATAAAAAGCAATTAAATGTTTTATATGTGGATTGCCTCAATAAAAACAGCAAATTGAGTTCAAATACTAGAAGAGTCTCTTTACATATAACTTGATGCGAATGCCCTTGCGAGAGGTATGAATTCATCTGTTCTTTTCCTTGTTATGGGTAAATAGTAGGCCAGACTGTGTCATTTATCTTTGATTAGACAACCAGTCTAGGGGAAAGAAATCTTTGCATACAAAGAATCCTCACCCTACTTGAAGATTGACATTGTATCACATCCTATATATATATATATATATATATATATATATATATATATATTTGGGAGAATATGTGCTTAATTGAAGTCATGCCTAATTTTTGAAAATTAATCAATTGATATTTAATGAATTAGGTGGGCATACCCGTTTAAATGTAAGGCTAAACAAATCGAGAAAAAGTCAATCTCTGTATGGACATTTCAGCCCATTAGGCCTCATCAGCAGAGCTATAGACAGGAAAACTGCTTTCCGGTGGTTTACTGGCGGCTCAGTGACAGCAAGTCTCCTCAGGTATCCAGGACTCTTCTTAGTATTCTAGTATTTGGATAGTCTCGATTTTTCCGCTGATTTCTAAATTACCCAAATTATATTACATATATATACATATTTGGAGACCGTTCCAGGGGCACCAATTACAATTGGTACGACCTTCACCTTCATGTTAACCGATAAGGGACCAAAAGGAAGTGTCCCTTTATTAAATAGTTGCAATCTCCTCCTCCCACTTCTTCTTCTTCTTCTTCTTCTTCTTCTTATTATTATTATTATTATTATTATTGTTGGAATTTCACATCTGCCGTAGCCGGTGGTTCACTGGTGGCTGATTGACAACAAGTCTTCCAAGGCCTCTAGGACTCTTTTTCCCTGTCCCAACTGGGGGGTCCAGTGTGCTTCGGCCACTGGATCGGATTAAAGTACAATAATTAGCGTCGATCCCAGGGGTTTTCCCCCCAGGCAACACCTGCCCCCTTGACTTATTGCCCAGCGCCTGAGGTGCCCCCACCCTTGAGGGGGAATGCCGAGGGGATCGACGCAATTTTTGTTCTTTCCCACCCATGGGTTTCGGTTTGTGGGTGGGCCCACCTTAAAAGGAGGCCTTGTGCCCTCTCCATACAAGTGGGGTATGCGACAAATACACTCTAGGACTCATCTGAGTATTCAGGCCTGTAGTTTGGATGGTCTCGATTCTTTCGCTGATTTCTAATTTACCCAAATTCTATTACATAGCTTTGGGGACCGTTCATATTCCACAGTTTCCTCAGTTCTCTGGCAGTGTCTTCTTCTGCTTCCTCTTCTGCTTCTTCTTCTTCTTCTTCTTCTTCTTCTTCTTCTTCTTCTTCTTCTTCTTCTTCTTCTTCTTCTTATTATTATTATTATTATTATTATTATTATTAATATTATTATTATTATTATTATTATTGTCTACCCCTATTCTATTCCTCCCACTGATCACACGCACATCTTCATTTTTTTAACTTACGTTTCTCCTCTCCCAAATTTCTACCTGGAACATCCACCCCTCATCTTGCCTCACCCTTCTGCCAAATGGACCGATGATTTACCCGCCAAAAGTCAATATTCTTTTTTATTTTTTGCAATTCTATGTCTTTAAAGATAGTTTATCAATCTTTTTTTTTTAGCTTTAGGAATTTCTATAACACCATTTCAGTCATTGAATGTCATTAACTTTTATTCAAATATTTCATTCCTTTTTTTTTATATGAAGCAAAAAGGAAAAGAAAAAAATGGCGAGGAGGGGTTATGTCTGTGTTGATTTCTCTTTGTTTCAGATTGGAAACATTCAGCCAATGACATCTTTTGCCAACTAGTCAACCATGCAGAATTATTTTTGCAACCTTTGGTCAGGAACCAACTCAAATCTCACCTTAAATAATCTAGCTGAAAAGTCCAGAGCCTAACTAGAAGCACTTGTCCAGAACTATACAAGACGTGGGATTATCAAATTAGGGATTATTTTCATCTGAAGATCGGGTCAGTAGTTTTAGTTATTTGGCTTCAATGTGTATCAGAACGTCTTCGAGGGCCATACGCTGGACATTGAGTGGGGGTGTCCCATCATGGTAATGGTTACTAAGCAAGTTTCACAGATCCATTACTATTGAAAAGCGAATTCGACCTTCGCTTGATTCCCATAAAACCCAAAAATGCTCTGATCGGGAATCAAGTCAAATCTCTTCTTAAAGAAAGGAGCTGAAAAATCCAAAGCCTAACCAGAACCTGAAGGACTTAAAAAACAATTAAACACGAGGAATTATCAAATTGTTAGCGGGACCCGTGAATATACCACAGTACAATTATTTTATTATTACAGCGTTTGATATGTTTTCTTAAGAGCTACTGAAAAATAGTTCAGTATGTGAAACATATATTAATCTTGATTTAACTTTATATCTCTCATTATTTTTCTTACTTTCCTTCTTTTCATATTTTTATACGGTTTGATTGAAATTTCATTCTGTTGGGATTTCGTTGTGTATGCCAATTGTTTCGCCAACTAATTTAATTCAGTGATGTTTCCTCTTGGGAAGGTTTTTAGTATTTTATTTACCTGTTCGGTTTCTAGCAGGACTTTTCTCCTGTCCTGATTTCTTATGTATGGTAGTATATCCTTGTTCCGTGGTGTTTTGATTGTCAGCGGGTTGTATTTTATCTATTATAAGGGAATTATCTTGTGCATATTCCTCTTGGTTTTCTTGTCCACATATTTCTATTATTATTATTATTATTATTATTATTATTATTATTATTATTATTATTATTATTATTATTCACTCCTTTTAAGTTTTCACTGGAGTCTGAGTGACAGCAAGTCTCCTCAGGTCTCTAGGACTCTTCTAAGTATTCTAGCAGATTTCAGTAGTGCAGTATTCTGGATGGTCTCAATTCTTCCTCTGATGTCCAGATTTTTCAATCCATTTTCCAATCCCTTTGGGACCGTTCCAAGTGCACCGACTACAATTGCATAACTTTTTCAGTTCTCTGGCAAGGTCCAGGTATTTGTCAATTTTTTCATTTTCCTTTAGCTTCACCCTGTGATCTGCTGGCACTGCAAAATCCGCCAGTTGACAAGTTCTTTCTTTTTTGTTAATCAACACTAGGTCTGGCCTTCTTGCTGGAATAAGGTGATCCGTTTTAATATCAAAGTCCCAGAGAATTTTGTGCGTTTCGTTCTCAAGAACAGATTCTGGTTTATGCATATACCATTTTGTTGTGTGGTCAAAATTTAATTTTTCGCATAATTCCCAGTGGATCACCTTCCCAACCCAGTCGTGTCTAGTTTTGTATTCTCGTTGTGCTAGTTTGCTACATTCGCAGAGTATATGGTTAACAGTCTCATCTCTATTACCGCAAAGTCTACATTTACTATTCTGTTGGGTCTTATCAATTTTCGCTTTGATGTAGTTTGTCCTTATGGCATTATTTTGTGCAGCAATTATAAGTGATTCCGTTTCTCTTTTGAGGTTTCCCTTTCTTAACCATGTCCAAGTCTTTTCATGTGCAACCTCATCTATTTGTCGTTTGAAGCGTCCATATAATTGTTTTTCTTCCCATTTTTGTTTCTAGTCTTTGTCGTTTTTTCTGTTTGTCCATCTGCCGTTTCTACTATTGTTGGCCGCCATAAGTAGTTTGTCTTTGCTCTTCCTTGTGTAATCTTCAGTTGTTGGATTGTGGTTTCTACGCATTCCTCTATGTTGGCAAGACCTCTTCCCCCTTCCTTTCTTGACACATACAATCTATCTCTATGTCTCTAGGGTGGAGTAGCCTTGTGCATGGTCATTAAGTTTCTAGAGCTTGTGCATGGTCATTAATTATTATTATTATTATTATTCATTATTATTATTCACTCCTTTTAAGTTTTCACTGAGTCTGAAGTGATCAGCTAGTCTCACTCAGGTCTCCAGGACTCTTCTAAGTATTCTAGCATATTTCAGCAGTGCAGTATTCTGGATGGTCTCAATCTTTCCTCTGATGTCCAGATTTTTCAATCCATTTTCCAATCCCTTTGGGACCGTTCCAAGTGCACCAACTACAATTGCATAACTTTTTCAGTTCTCTGGCAAGGTCCAGGTATTTGTCCATTTTTATCATTTTCCTTCACCTTCACCCTGTGACCTGCTGGAACTGCAAAATCCGCCAGTTGACAAGTTCTTTCTTTTTTGTTAATCAGCACTAGGTCTGGTCTTCTTGCTGGGATAACGTGATCCGTTTTTATCTCGAAGTCCCAGATAATTTTATGCGTTTCGTTCTCAAGAACAGATTCTGGTTTATGCATATACCATTTTGTTGTGTGGTCAAAATTTAATTTCTTGCATAATTCCCAATGGATCACCTTCCCAACCCAGTCGTGTCTAGTTTTGTATTCCCGTTGTGCTAGTTTGCTACATTCGCAGAGTACATGGTTTACAGTCTCCGGCATAAGATAACCGATGGGTTGTCAACCCGTAAATACCAACCAACCAACCAACCAACCAATATTTTGTATGAAGCAATATATTGTTAGTATAAATTATACCTAAATATTACACTATGTTTATATGATTTAACTATATCTTTTTTTTCTTTGTTATTCATTGAAAATTATACGAAAACGTTATACACTCAAAACACTTTAAATCCCTTTTGGTGTTCTCAAAAAATAATTGCCTTTTGCTCCCAAATTTTTCTTAAGATTGATGCATCATTTCAAATCCATTTAAGATATAGGATATGCTTTCTTTTCTTTTCCTTCTTTCATTTTTATTTTTATTTTTCGTTTAATTAAATAAAGTAAATGGGCAATTCTTCTAAGCTCTCGAGACTTGAGTCTTTTTTAAGGATATTTGAAGTCGCTAATCCTCGCCTTTGAAGTCATTAATACGTGAGTTTATTTCATCTTTCAATCATTCGCCGAGGATTTTAGCGAGCGAAGGATATTGATGGCATACTTGCCAGGGTAAAACTTAAATCAATCACGGATATACATTTACAACATGAAAGTTATCCCCAAAAAAGAAGTTGTCCATTATGAATCACGTTAAAACATTTATACACACACACACACACACACATATATATATATATATATATATATATATATATATATATATTAACCATTCAACATCTTTCCTTTATTTATTTATCCTTTCAACAAACACACAGACAGACTGACCCAGACACACACACACAACACACACTCACACACACACACACACACACACACACACACACACATATATATATATATATATATATATATATATATATATATATGTGTGTGTGTGTGTGTGTGTGTGGCTGTAAGACATAACAGAAGATTTAGATTTCCTAAAAAATTTTGGTAAAATTGCTAAAAAGTATAAATCTTCTGTTATTTTTCCTGATATAATTTTGCTCCTTGACCCTGATAATAAGAACACATCCTGAGCTCTGCAAACTACGACATTCTAAAAAACTACTACGTCGTAGGGAAGATTTCTTCACCTGAACTTTGGATTATATATATATATATATATATATATATATATATATATATATATATATAAATATAACTTCTTCATTGGCCATTGTTTTCATTATAAGAAAAAAAGATTTTATTATTTATTTGATAGAAAAAAATTGGATTTAATTTTTTGGGGAAATGGATTACTTAATTTTCGAAAAAATTATACTCATAAGAGAAAAATATTTTGCGTCTTATTCGTTATTAGTTTATTTACTGCTAAATAAAAAAAATAAGTGAATATACTTTGTGTGTGAAAATTCGTTAATTTCTACCAAGGGTAGGTACGGTAAGTAAACTTAGACCTTGATACAAGACAAAGTCATGCTCAGTAAATTACACTGAGGGACCTGCTAATAGGTCAGCCCGAGATCATGACCTGTTTATCACACTTACATGAATCCCAGCATAAGTTCTTATTTTTAAATCGTTATTTTTATATTTTACACTTACCTTACACAATAAAAAGGCAAACTTATCTATTATATAACACCTTTAGCAATGTGAATGTCATGAATGACCTTTTTTCTTCTAAAAAAAACCTTAGGAAGTGGTTCTTCATTTTCCCAAGCAACCTTTTATTATATCCTAGAAAGAGACAAACGCATTTTCCATTCACAGACAGAATAAAATTCCAAACGCAAACCCACCTATCGATATTAGTTCGATACACTTGATAGACAATCAACCAACCAATTGATTGATCAGTTCCGCCCGAACATGTTTTTCCCTTGTATGCAGATCCCAGGTTGTGTGGGTTGGTGTTGGGGGGGGTGGGTCTGATTTCACATAACCTGGGATTTCGATTCTTGTTTTTTTTGGAGTTGGGAAACGCATTAGATGCATGTTAAATACGTCCAATTACACTGAATTCTACTGTTATCGATCTATAAGCTCTTAAAATCGATGAAAAAATAAAGAGGAAATCGAATTAGCCTAATTAAAATAGGTAATAACTGGAGACTGAATGTCCCTTTCCCGATCGTTACAAATCCTTAGCTTTTCAGATAATTACAAATGGAGACGAAATAACTCACGTTCACAAGCAAAATCTTTTCTTTTCTTTTTTTTTTTTTTTATTTCGGTACGACGAAAACATAGTGTTGCTACGAACACTGACTATCTACCAAAACGGTTTGACACATTACAACCTCATGTGTATTATTAACTTGGTAGAATTAATTTTGATCATTTTACTTACTTATGGTACAAACGCTCTGATATTGTATTTTTAGCTCACCACCCCCATCAGACAGTATCTCTCAAAAATTAATTTTTACACCTAATATTTGATGTGTCCTCCGGCCTTATTCAAGTGTTTCTTGTCGGAATTAGGAACCTTATCGATCTCGGGAACCTTCTCTTCGAACCCTGGAAGCTTTTTGTCGAACTCGGTAGCCATCAATGTCGCAATCGGGAGCCTTCACGGAACTTCGAACCGAACACTTTATTCAATCCATGAGAGTAGACTGTTCTTAGAACCACCTGAAGTGGACCGGAGGGCACATCGGCCAAAACGTAGTGGGAATAATTGGGCAGACTTGGTAACGATAGTCGATTGTTTTATTTTAGGGTTTATGAACCCTGATCGCGTCATTCAATGCCAGACGACCTTCAACAGTTGGTTGACACTCACACACCACCTTCTATCACCCATATAAAACGATTTGGTGTATGACAGGGTTTTGTTTCTTTGTTTAACAGCTTATCAATCTTTGTGGGTTATCTAATACCAAAGTCATCCTTGTAGAGGAGTTTGACTTTGAGTTTGTTTAACGGCATATAACATCTTTGGGTTATTTAATGCTAGAAAGTGTTTTGTAGAATTTGTTTTTCATATGGATTTCAGTCTTTACAAGTTTATGGTGGTATTCGATTATGTTTGATCAGTTTTGGTGAAAATTTAAGAAATCTTTTGGGTTGATATTTTAGAAGAGGACTGTTACGTTGTTTGTCCGGTAATATTTCGAGCGGGTTTGTCTGAGACTATTGCAGTTTAAGAGGATGTGGTTAACTGTGAATTGTACCTTGCCCGTTGGGCATATTGAGGCTTCTTCCCTTTTTAGAAGGTGTGTGTGTGTCCAATAAACAGTCTGAGGAGTATCACTTCTTCTTTTCTGTTTTTTTTTTCTCTGTGGCCTGCTGGACACTCACCGATGACTTCTTGTATCTCGTCAAGCTTATCGTGAATTCGATCATCCGATGATTTTTACCCTTTGTCGTTAATGTATTTGTTGATGACTGGTTTTAAATCTCTATATGGTATATTTCTGTTTGTTGTATACTGGCTTCGAATTCACGACGCTAAATTCGTGTATGTTAGTAGCGGGTATGTTTCCAGTACCAAAAGCGATGTATGTAGTAGTCAGCCTTACCGACTACTGGACTTCAATAACAACAAATACGTATGTACAATATAAGACCCGTGTTTATTTCTCTTCGGTGTGTGGTAGGTGAGGGGCGCAGAGCTTCACAATGAAAATGCCGGTGGCTAGCCAAGAGCGCGGTGTTCACAATGAGTGCCCGAGGGATGTGTTGTTAACAGGAGATGTGAAGTGTCCTTTCCGCTGCCGGGCTGGCGTCTGATCCTGTCGGCTTGACCCTCTGGCTTTTTGTATTGACAACACGCCTACACATTTTTATCTTTTTGATCTGATAACGGACCTTTGTTATATGTCTCTTTATCTTCGCCCTGCTTCCTTGACCAGAAACTATCTGTTCCGCTTTCTCTTTCTTTTTAAATATACATTTTTGTCTTTCTCTTTGTCCCTCAGTCGAAAGTTCCATGTTCCGGGCGAGTACAATACAACAGTTAGACTTGTCTGTTACAAGTCCTTGTAGAAGAAGAGTAGTAGTACAATTCAATCCATATCTGGGGGGATGAGGGGTTTATACATTTTCCTAAGGGTATTTGTGAGAATGGAGTTCAAACACGCTTACAACGATATCGCAGTTCAGCGCGTTAGTCACTACGCCACGAGTACTCCCACGAGTTTGCCAAATTAAGAAAGATGTAGCTGATGAGAATGAGATGGGTGATAATTTAGAAACACAAATTAATGTGAAATATATGTATTTACCCAACCCGTCCGACACCAGCAGGATGCGAAACAAGGTCAATTTTTAAGCGGAGTTTAACAGATTTGCATTAATGGTTTCCTTTTACCTAAACCAGTTGCCATAGCAAGGTGAAAAAGCCGAGTCTGTCCTGCTATTTATCTATAAGAAGAAGGAAGCGCGTGGTGTAATGGTTAAAGTCATGGGAAATGGACTCGTCGCCCCGAGTTCAAATCCTGGACGTGGTAATTGCATTTCACTTAGCGCTAATACCCTTGGGAAAGGTATGAATCCTACTCTCCCACCAGCTATGGATAAATAGTAGGGCAGACTGGACTATTTAACCTTGGTTAGGCAACCAGTCTAGGAGAAGGAAAACTCTGAATTCAAATCTGTTGAACTCCATTAATTGTTTTATTTTCGTAGTTTCCTCCGGACATACATACATACACACAACTGCCCTTTATATATGTATAGATTAGCGCTATGTGAAATGCAAACAGCCTCGCTCAGGATTTGAATTCGGTTCGTTGTGTCTATTTACTACGATGATATCCATTACACGACAAACACCTGAACACACCTGATATGTAATTAATTCTACAATGTTTGCACCGACCTTTTAGTGGGGCTGACAATACTCTTACTGTCTCCTCTATGGAAGGGTAACACCCTCAAAAAGTGGAAGTCCTGGGTAAAACACTAAGCTGTTACTGATGATGATGTTCCAGTTCTATGGATAGTGAAATACCCCTTCATTGGCAATACTCATAATTGTTGGATTATTGTGCTATAAAATGTACACAGAATCGTCACTCCTATTTATGAGGTTTTCCAACAACAGAACTTCTGGTAAAAATTGGCCAATGATAGACGATGACAGAGAGCATTTAAGATCGTTTGTTACTGTCCTCAAATCAATTACTGATTGAACTTTCTGCCAGGAAGAGATATCTTTTGGATTAACATCAGATGAAATCTACATACTAGGACAACCATCTAATTACATACTTGGACTTGTATATTAAAAGGAAACCTACAATGTTTAGTTACTTAAATCAACACAGCCATGAAAAACGCTATAGTTAGAGATGGATAAGTTTTTTTTACTTAATTACAAATTAGGATGAATTAGAACCAATTAAAATGTAATTTTCTTCCAAACATAACTCAATCCTAAAAGTAAGGAATAATTTAGTATACATTTCGTGTCATTAAATCAAACAGCAAAACATTGATTCGCTTAGCTTTCGTATAATAGATTGCTGCTTGCAAACTAGATTTTTACATGCATGTTCTATCTTTCAAATATCATACGTGGCAACGGATCTGGCACCTTTTAGAATACATGCCACTTTTTGTAGCCTCCTTTATTTAGCCTCAGGGAGCACCTACACTTTATTAGGTAACTTTCTCTATTATTGACGCATTTCAATGTCTTAAAAATGTATATGTAAACATGTTTGGATATAGCTTGTTCTAGAACGAAATACCCGTAGATAGACATAAAAATGATA